>OX104059.1:43145140-43168812 GCA_944474145.2 Dicrocoelium dendriticum | reverse complement strand
TCGGGTATGAGCTCACCGATCATGTGACACACTACTACTATTACGGATGATCCATTATCACACTTCTGGGTAAATCAAGGAAATAAAGTCAGCAGCGAGACGCAGTTGGTCGAATGGTTTATAGGACGAGCAGTTATTTAAGTAGAAAGCGATTTCATTATAGGAAACATGGGCCAGCAACATCCAGTATTTCTCTCAAGTCTTTCGAGACTCTCAATCGCATTATACAGGGCATTCAGAACTTCCAAGTGTGTCGAAGGGAAGGGAGTTATAAGTGTTTCTTGTAACCATTGTGGTACTATGTATTGCGATAGCCTGGCTAGTGGAACTTTTCTTTTCCATAAACCTTGTGTTTACAACTGTTATCAGATGATTATCTTCTCAAGATTTTCAGGTGGGTAAGGCGCAAGGTTTTTAGTCGAGCGTAACTGAATCAAGGAGTAACTACAAACAAGACGGTTTTTGAGCTGGGTGATACAGAAGCAAATATTGAGCAGGTAGTGACCCAGAGATTAGATCGATTTCCGTCCAGGTAAGAATATTGGAATCAGGTAGACAAAGCATACCGTCACCAGCTTCATGCGAATGGTAAAGATCTAGGTTTATTTCGCATATTGGAGTAAGCGTAATCGATCGAGTCTGGCTGGCGGTACACTCTAAGATGGGCATAAGCGGGATGCGAAACTTTCAGTAGTAGCTTGTCTACGCAGCAACCGGCTGGTTTGAACACGGGCTGCTTGAGTAAACATTGAACTTACCTTTCTTCGAAGACTAAATTCGTTTTATATGACCCAACGATAACAGGGTTGTACGTGTGACATGTTGTTGGGATCACACCAGGTAAATTAGCTACCACAATATGCTAATCTGCAGAAAATTTATCGGAAAATGCAATTTCATTTGGGAGAGCACGTCCAGTCCGTTTGAATGAAGATCGGCAATCGAGTGCCCGGTAAAATTCAAACGTAAAAATGTACATCTAATAAGTGGGTATAATATTGTGACCGCAGCTCATGGCACGACACATAGCGGTTCTTCAAAGTTATCTATTGGTTCCTTATAATGTAGCTGGGGATGAAGCCATTGTGAGATTTCTCAGCTTTCCTAACCATGTGCCCACAAATAATGCACATTACTTGTGCCACTGCCTACTAGTCCTTGAAGTTCTGGGAACGCATTCTGGTGGAAACGGCAACGGATACTAATAGGTGGCTAAACGGAGCAAGTGCCACCACACAACGTTACGACACTAGGCTGTGTGGATAAATTTAACGGGCTTCAGGCCGGAGGCATCAAGGAACGACCAGCTGTAGAACAAAGGCTAGATATGAGTGGCTGACAAAGTCACCCGAGCATCGATGTAGTAAACAAGGACCGTGTCTTGACACGAACAAACGGCCAAATGCAGTAAATCAGTGGAGTGGAACGCATTCACATTTGTTGTGGCTGGGACGCAAAAGATGGAGAGATCACATTTTCTAGAATTAGTCTGTGTTCTTTATCTATAAATTGAACCTTCCTCAATGTACTTACCCTTGCTACCGAGCCTTGGTTTTCAGTTTCACGGTTGGATTGGGCGTCAAGCGTACCAGACCGTCAGCAATAGTATCGTACTCGAAGCAGTATAACAAAAGGAGAGGTCCTTAATCTCCGTGAACAGACCACAAGAGTACATTTCAACTATGATCGTTTTCGGAAGATCAAACTGATGTAACAATTAAACTAGGTGAATTTGAGCACAATAACCAAGTTAAGTGCATATATAATTTTGCATGCCGCTCTATGTCGCTTTAGTGGGGCCGACATCATCGAGGATTCCTTCTGCACTCAGCAAACAGAAGAGCACGATGGTTTGGACTCAGTGAAGCTCCCGAAATCTGCAGGGTTAACAAGACGAGGCGAACCAGTTTTTCCCTCTCGTGTTGAGTCAGTCCAGAAAATCTGCACAGCCCGTTCAGATGGCACGATGACTGGTGCACGTTCTGTTGTTTCCTCCGCCGCTTTTTCAATTTCGAAAACAATTTTAGCCGAATGCGCTGGGGAATTTGGTTACGAAGGTGGTGCCTTGGAACTCCCTGAATACAAAGTGCGCTTGCAGATTCCACAGGGAGCATTAGCTCCTGAGTGTAAAAGACAGAGAGTATTTCTGAGGGTGAGTTTCACGTTTTTGAGCTTACTACTACGATTAAGTGCAACCTAGCCACCAGTGTTAGTTGCCATAGTGGTTGGCGACTGTGAGATTTCTATACACTACAGTGACTTGCACACAATTGTTTTGAGGGACGTTTCAGCGAGCTACCACTGTTCTGGACAGTAATTTTCCACCATACTAATTAATTTGTAAGTACCGCGCTATTACAAAAACATAGAAAAAATGAACGTTTAGGAGTCGGAGGTGGCTCGTGAAGACACAGAGGTTGCATGAGATCCTCACGCTCAATGACCCTCGAAAATGGCCGTGAACAACCTCACATATGCTAAAAAGTCAGTTCGGTTCATTCCCTTGTCGGAGCTACAAGTTATCTAAAGTGGTAAAATCCATCAGCTAACAGCTTTGCGCAGTTTGAAAATATCTGAGTGAAGATTTCGCGGCACACCACTGAAAACTGCGAAACTCATGTGAATGCTATCGCCTGGAGTATCGTTACATGTATTATCGACCTTTCGATATCACTGAGGGATGCGATATAATGTTGGCTAAATACTTACGAGGCAGGTGGGACGTAGAACTTCTGCACCCGGCCCTCAGCAATCGTTGCTTCCGTTCATGGACAAACGTAGACACCAGGACTCAAACAAGTTGTCACCGAAACTGAAATGTCTGCGGGATCTAATCAACCAATTCTGCACAATCCGTGTGGACTTCATATGTTATTCGCATACCGCCAAAATACCGTTTAATTTCATCACTGTTTACCGGAGGAAGATCTTAGGACACAGTCGAATGAGCCAGCAGTAAAGTTGATGGAAAGCATCACCGTGTCATTCAGATGTAAACAATCACCTCAAACCCTTGTACCGTATTTGGTGACCCGGTCCATTGCAGTTGAGTCTGTGCATGCATCTGTATAAGTAGACACCATGACTGCATCCAGTAGTCTACCGTTAGTTAATACATCCTTACTTTTGGCCATCTTTCAATTAGTTCAGTTTACTTCACAGACTTACACAGAACTTATCTGAGAGTAGTTTTAGTAAGATGTTATGTTTGATTTCACATATACTCATTATTAAACGCCATGGCGTGAATGGCCGCATCAACGCGGTGCAGCAATTCAGGCCACGTTATAAGTTTGACGATGATTTACTACTGAAGTTAGATTTAAGCGTGTGATATTTGTTTGTTTGCTTTAGGAGCTCATCTGTTCCCGATTAAACACGAGCTCCTCCTTTGCATGTCCATGCAACCATACTAAGTGATGCTGATCCCGCATGAGGATTTCGCACTGATGATGTACAGTTGGGCGCGATCACATCTCCAACCGGGGTAGGCAGAGTCAGTTATGTGGATCAAAATGTACTGGAAGTGTGACCTGTTATCGATAAAGCAGCAAAAGTTTCACGTCGTCGACTTAGTGGCATACCCCAAATTTCAGAGCACAGAAGATTATGAAACGTCGCTAAACCGGGCATTTCAAAGTAAATCCTACATGTGAACTACTTTGGTGTTTACTTTTCATTACCGCATCCTGTGCACTTGCCCATCGCAATGAGGCTGGACCTTACCGTGGTGCAATGGTTTGCGTGCCGCAACGATCCATTGAGTTATGCTGTGTGGTGCTTTTGCACCTTCAGAGTCACTCATACCAGATTGGCCAGTGGTTAGAGGCCAGACAAACGGAGCCTCCTGGTCCTCCAGGTTGGGGATTTTGAGTGAGGATGGCAACTTATTCCTTAAAACTGACTCCTTGTAACCCACCTACAAACCCCTAGCCTTGCAGTCAGGTTTTTGAACGAAAGGCTTGGGCTAAGAACCCTAATCGTTCTCCTGTCTAGGCCTGGGCAACCTGACAGTATCTTGCGCATGCAATACAATGACTTTCTCTTCTAACAGTTTATTGATGATCTGGCCGTGGTAGAAGATAATAAACGTCGCCCTATATGCTGCTGGATGGATAGGTGTTTGGATGTTACTGCTCAAGGCTTCCCGTTTTCTTATACCTCCTTATACGGATTTAAACCCTTATCGTCCCTTTCCAACTTTACGTTGATACCCCCTGTTTCAACCTTCCGATCCTTGGCCCTCCCCCAACATGCTTTGCTAGGCTTTTTTCTTCTAGTTTTAACTCACATGCAAACGCGGAACGGCACTCGTGTCCTGTCGACAAGCCCATGTCCAATCAGGCGTTCCACCCCAGCTCATCGTCTTCCGTTTAGCGCCCTCGATCCTCCCACAAGTTGGCATGCCGCTATGTCTGCACATTGCTACAGATCGGTCAACAGGCAACACTTGCCATAACATTAGAGACGCTCTCGACCGATATCTGCCGCTTATCGGAGACCCGCCTGCAAGACTCGAGCTCTGTGCTCACTTTGCGATCCACTTCAGGTGACCCAAGCAGTATTTTCTCATTGCGTCTATCCGTTGACGATGCAGCTTCGAACACCGGCCAGGCTGGTGTTGGTATTGCCCTGAGTCCCCGGGCTGAAGCTGCTCTGGTTGATTGGATCCCAATCAGTAGCCGGATGTGTGCGGTCCGATTGGCTGTCTCGTTCAGTTTCGAAGTCGCGCAGGAATAATAGGTGTTGATTCATCATCGCTGCCTACCCGCCCACAAACTCTAGTGATGATTCGGTAAAAGACGACTTCTACCCCCAACTGAACGAGCTCCTTCACCACAGAAAAAGTACGGACACTATTGTGCTGACGGGGATCTGAACGCTCAAGTTGGAAAATTATTCATTGATGAACTGTGTCTGGGCAGCCAGTGCGGTGTAGGCTCCCTTAATGATAATGGTGAGCGGTTATTTCATTTGTGGGAAGATGCTCGCTTATTTCTTGCGAGCACTAACTTCCGACACAGCACGCGTCGGAGGACGACTTGCGGTGCACCCGCCTCGAACCAGCCTTAGACGCAAATCGATCACACTGCAATCAGTTACCGCTGGAAAGGCTGCGTCCAAAACTGTCGCTCGATTTGAAGCACATGTGTAGACACCGACCATGCACTTGTATGTGCGGACCCACAGATACCTTTTGGCGGGCGCCCACGACGACGCTGTGAGTGCATCGACACTAGCCAACTGACGAAGCCAGCTGTTCGGAATGCGTATCAAAATACGTTGACACGAGGGTAGAGTAAAAGCTCACTGGAAACAACTGAAGGTCACTGGTTGCATGTTCACCAGACCTTACTAGCAGCAGGCGAATCCTCATGTGGTAAGTCTATGGCCAACGTGGACATTGGGTCTCTTCGCGGTCCCTAGAACCTATCGATCCTCGCCGACATATTCCGACTGGAAGCGAACACAATTAAACTCTCAAAGAGCTCCGGGCAAAACACCGTGCTAGCCTGAATGAAGACCGCAAATCCTGCTGGTCTCATTGTGCCTCAGAGACGGAAATGGTCGCTACCCTTGGTAACCATCGTAAGTTATTCCGTCTGATAAGGGGACCGGGCAGCAGAAGACTTGGTGTTAGTGCAACAATTTATGACGAGAGTGGACAGACTATCCACAACTTGTCAAAAGGTTTGGAACGTTTGGCTGAGCATTTTGGAAAGCTATTAAATCTGCCGGAATTGTTAGATTCCTCATCGGCCAGTGATCGCCCTGTTCCCTCGGCTGTCCCTTTGGATACGTCCTCTCGCTCAGAAGTTTAATATGAGATTGGACTGTTGAAATTGAACAAGGCAGCGGGACCAGACGACCTTCATCCAGCCCTCTTCAAATTCGGGGGCCCTACTCTTGTTGATGATTTACACGAATTACTATAGTAATTGTGGGAGCAAGAAATTGTGTCAACCTACTGGATCCGCTCCGTTTTAGTTCCGATCTTCAAAAGAGACTTGCGTTCGGAATGCGGTAACCATAAAGGAAACAGTTTGATCCCCATCGCCTCCAAATTACTTGCCTCCGTAATTCTTCACAGACTGACTGGCGCTCGTGAAAGCCATATTCGTGAGCAGCAAGCTGGGTTTCGTCTGGATCGTGGCTGTATCGATCATATCTTCATTTTGCGTCAGTTGTTGTAACATCGTCATAAAATCGCAGGCCCAACGTAGTCGCATTCTTCGATAGCAATGGTGCCTACGATTCAGTGATCAAGTTATCCTTTGAGGTTGTCTAATCAGGAAAGGTGTGCCCGAGAAGTATGCAAATATTATGCACGCACTATACGCGTATATCACCGATAGAGTGAGGGCCTACGGCAAGCTGTCGCCGCCCTGCAGTATTTCCCGCGGTGTGAGACTAGGACGTTCGCTGTCACCTTTCCTCTTCAAATGCGCTCTTGACGACTGCATGGAGGTTGCATTCACAAGACAGGACTTAGAAGGTGTGTAGCTAGTTCTGGTAAACGACTTCTTGACTTGCAGTATGCAGACGATATTGCCCTCTTCTGTGACGGTTCCCAGACGTGCCAAGCTGCATTGCCCAGATTGACACTGGCTGTCAGACGCTTCGGGCTTTGTTTTGCACCATCGAAGTGCAAAGCTTTTCTTCAAGATTGGCAGGGATCGCTTCCTGCGCCGACCCCTTTTGGGGACCGTTCAGATTTTAACTACCTGGGAAGTTTTATCAGCGCCCTGGGGATCAAAAATGAGATCACGAACCCTGTAGCAAAAGCTCTAGGTGCTTGTGCTAGCCTTCGCCACTTATGGCGCCGGCGCGACATCACTCTCGCCCTGAAGGGTAGAGTGTACAATGCAGCGGTTGGTTCGACCTTACTGTACGGCTGCGAATCCTCGCACCTTAGATCAACCGACATAAATAGGTTAGTTACGTTCGATCACCGGTTCCTTCGCAGTTTAGGTCACATCTGGTGGGAACACCGCGTGATCAACCAGCGTGTTCGATGTCTTGTTTACTGCAGGGGAAAAGGAACTGAACCCTTCAGCACCGTCATTTCACACACTAGGCACCAATGGTTCGGCCACGTGTTACGCATGCCAACCCACTGACTCCTGCGACGTGCGTTGTTTGCGCGTTGGGGGTGTGGATGGAAGAAGAGGAGAGGTGGCAAAGCGATGACTTGGCCCTCACTTCGAAGGTGCCCTCGGTTGGTGGCTCTCAGGTCCTTGCTTGGTGTCCGAAAGACGACGAACACTTTTGAATAGATACACTTGTTGGGATGGCCAGGAGCCGACCTCAATGGCGTTCGTGCTATGAGTTTCATTGTTCCACCCCATCCTTCTTAGCCTTCTCCTCCAACCACTATCTCATTTCGCACTACAATATAATTTTACATAATAGTTTTTTGTTGCCTAGTAGCCGGCTGATAGCTTTCCGGAACGATGCCTATCCGTTGCTGGTAGCTCAGCTGATATGCAACTGTTGTATTTATCTTTTTATGTATTGCGGTACAGTGACCGAGGTGTTTTACACCTCTAGCTAATGTGTAGAATGATGATGACTGTGCAGATGCATCATGCTGTGACGGTTCAAAGCGTCTTTGTCTAAGTGAAGGTGAGTGAATTCGATATTCATCTACTTTGGAAGATGTGCTACGAAGTAGCTGAAGCTGGTAGATTCAAACTGGTAATCCGTCAGTGACGGATGGATGGAGGAAGTGGTTTTGATGACAATTTGAACGGTTGAAACCTTGTGCTGTTTCCGTTGGTGAAATCTAAGATATGTGTTGCTGCCAAATTAAGTGGGTACCATGCGTTTGCTCAATGTCATTTGGTTCACGTTAGAGATTCTGCAGCTCTCTGTAAAATGTCTCAAGCACTTCTTTATCTTCAGAGAACACTGAGGCAGTGGATAAAGGGGTTCTGCAGAAAGTTGTTCTACATTGATGTATCTCCATCACAGGCGCATTAAGCTCCTCACAAAACGATGGAGATTGGATGGCGGAACCTGCTTGGTCATGGACACAATGCCATTGCGTAAAGAGAAATTTTTGGATGGAAGAAGCCCTATATCTCATACAAATGATTCACTTAGTGCTTGCCTTTTCCTGATGCCTCCTCAGTATGTATTAAACGACGGGGTCCGTTGTGTACCAGGACGTCATGGTCAATTAGTTAGTTTGTGTCTGATGATTTTGTCACCAAAGCTCACAGATAAAAGTGTGTTAGTAAATTCCGCAATTACTTTGCAATTGTCCATGCTCAATGGGTTCCCACTGGGCATCGAACATCTAGGTCACTCTATGTGCCATTTTGAGTGTTGTACCCTACGCACCAATTCTCTGATTCATTACAAAAATATTGCAAGGGTGAACGCACTGAGTGATAATTTGGAATCACTCCTCTAGTGCGATCTCAACCTATCGTTCCTCGTTATTTCGTGTCTGAAAGTCCGCTGAACACGGGAGCGATGCAGGATTAGCTGTACATTACGCTCAACATCAGCACCGGCATTCTGGTTAACGTGTTCGTTTTTTGGATAATTGAAGGAAAAAGCTATGTAAACTCTTTGTAAATACCAATGGTAGCAAAGCAGGTGTGTGTTTGTTATGTTTAACTCAAGACACTGCTTCTTTACTGAAACCACCTATGGTCACCACTTTTCTTCGACCGCAATCATGTTGTAACTTAAAGTCATTCTTTTGATATCATAAATCTACGAATGGTAATCCAGCTAACCCTAACAGATTTGGTTGGAGTTAAGCTCATCTGACCGAAATACACTCGGAAATCTATCCGCTAGCCATCTATGCCTTTTGAGCTCACCTCCAGTGCGCGCTTCCTCAACCCGGTGCGCAATGGAAACAAGAGTCGGGACCCCACTTTCGCAAGACGAACATCGCCACCACTATCCGACGTCGCACACACCAGCCAGTGTCCTGTAGAACAGGCAACACTAAGCTACCAGGCACCTAACAGCACCGAAGGGAACAGCGTCGGCCGTTTGGCCCACGACTTCAGGCACCACGCCATCCTAATGCATTTTTGTCCTTCGCACTACCAATTTCGATGAAGTAGTAAGTTGTGATCCGCACCATGCGAAACCGGTGGCTCATTCGGGTTCCTCACTGTAATGAGTCGTAAACCAACGCAAACCATAACTTTCGTCTAGCAACTAGTGGTCAAACACCAATTCCCGCCGTAGAAAGAAGGATGCAGACCGTGGTTGTGACCCATAAGCATGAAGCAACTACTACTTTATTTTGTCCTGCCGATAGTGTTTTATCGGTAACGTAACCGGTGCCGAATTTCATTGACTTTACCACTTATTGGTGTCAAATAAAAATAATTCTTGACCGCGTAGGGAAATTTATGGACAAATTCCTATTCGAATGCGACTTACCAATCAGCATTTTGTTTTAGATCTATGATGGGAGTTTGGACATTCCTTCGAACAGTACTAACATGCCACCACGTCTCATCAGCCCAGTTGTGATGTGTGGTCCACACGGACTTCGCTTCCAAACTCCTGTCCAGCTCACGGTTCCTAAATATCATGCTGACAGTGAACCTGATGAAGTGAAAGACGACTGGAAAATTACACTCCTTCATGCATCGGCCAACTCAACCTCTGCTGACGATGAGTCTGTTTATTCCGCTAGCGCCAGTCGAAGACACTCGCCCAGTTGGAGTGAAGTACCATTGGCCATGAAGTCGGATGGCCATCGAAATGCCAGTGATAGAGCCGCAATTGATGACATCACCAGCATTCCGCTTGGGATAACTTCTCAATGCGAAGATACGAAAATTTCTATTTTGATCGATCATTTCTAGCTAGAAATTGATTTTTAGTCATGGAATTCGCCTTGTGTATTTGTAAACGACAAACAATATACATTGTGGGAGGCCTGGGTATGCATTTTCTACAAAATTGTGGCTTAGAACATTTTCCGTTTTAAATGCAACTCTAACGTTCCATTTATTGTGCTGACTCTAGTGCTCAATCGCGCCGGTCTAAACCCTTCATCATGAAAAGCAACTAACCAAACTACGCATCAGATTAAATAACTTATACCAAAACATCAGAGCGATAACAAGGCGAGTCAGAATGGTACTATGCACGTATTTGACATACCGATAGAACACAGAACTTAAGAATCAATACGCAGGTCGATGTATCGTAGGCATATGTGGAATGTCAGTATTTAAACTTGGATAGTTTTATCTCCAAACACTACAAACAGGAGTTGATATGGACTGTGTCTGATATGTCGAGGAAAATTCATACCCCAAACGGGCCAGATAAAGAAGCGAGACACTTCAACACTATCCTAGTGAAAAACGGACACCAAACTTCCCTCCTCTATGCTCCGCGCTGACTATGGTGTTTTGTAGGGCGCGATCCTCTCACCCCTTTGATTCTCTTAATATGTCGAAAGTCCCCCAATACGAGCAACATTCATTGGATGTAACTATGCTGATGATATTGTCTTGGGGGCATGTCTCCCTCCATTGAGACGTCTACGCTTCAGTATGGTTTAGAGCAGGGTTTCCCAACCTGGGGGTAATTACCCCCAAGGGGGTAAAATGGCATTTTCCGGCGGGTAAATACCGATACTTGGATTTGGCCCCAAATCAGTCGCGAAATAAGCTTAATAACGAAATCACATATCGCAACTAGCTCAGCATTTTTAGTTAGCCATCAGTCAATGCAGCTACTACGGCATGGCGCCTTTGTCGACTGCCACAACTGCTGCCGTGTTTTCGAATAAGCCAGTCATTCATCAGGTCGAATAACGGGGTGGATAGCAAACTATCGTTTCAGCACTGGTCAAAGTACCAGTTATGTTCACAGGTGAATGTTTGACAGTAGGAACGGAGAGAAAGGGTGATTAGTGTTCACAAGGTATGGATACAGAATGGTGTCGGGAAAATGTCGAGGAATAACGTGGAACGGAGGAATGAAACACATGTTCATGTTTGATTAGAAATCCGACACAATGGGGTCAAGAGAGGGCATGAATCGGGATAACGGTAGGCGTTTGAAAGAGCAGAGAAACGATACAATTGGGGTCACAACCAACATAGAATCAGCAGTTTGGACGCCAGTGACCATTAGGTGTTATGTTGATCACTTTTATGAGCAGGTGTTTCTGACGAGAAGTCATGGCAGGTGAGCATTTTCATTCAGTGACTTTGATGCCGACAAAAATATATTTGTCTGCGAACGTTTGCGATAATGTCAGCTGCATGGAATAACGAGATTAATTTCTATAAATGATATATATCTACAACATCTGCCTGCTTAATTGTTTGCAGGGAATACGTCTTCCAGAAAAAAGCGGTCCTACAAAGAAGCATTTCTGCAGTGGGGCTTCACTAACTTCGCTGATAAAAATGTTGAGAAACCGCAATGCGTTTTGTGCAGCAAAGTGCTCACGGCGGAGAGTATGAAACCTAGTAAATTGAAAGAGCACTTCGAACGAAGCCATGCCCATTTGATAGGAAAAGATATTATATTCTTTAGAAGGAAAGAAGCTGCGCTAAAACTTTCGCGCCTGGATACATCGAGCTCCTTTTCTCAGGCAAATGAGACTGGCCTTGGAGCTTCGAATCGCATTGCGCTTCGAATCGCCAAAAACAAGAAGCCGCATACCATAGGAGAGGACCTCATCAAACCTTGCATAATGGATGCGGTTAAGCTCGTTCTTGGAGAACATCATGCGGAGAAGATTAATATGATATCACTTTCGAAAAACACCATCAAAAGTCATATCGAGGACATGAGCAAACCAATTTTGAACACGGTGCTCAACGAAATAAGATCAAGTCCCTTCTTTGCAATCCAGTTAGATGAGTCGACCGACATAGCGTCCTGTTCCCAACTACTTGTGTATGTTCGGTACCTTAAAAGTGATAGCTTCAAAGAAGAGTACTTGTTCTCAGAATCCTTGAGCACGACTACGCGTGGCGAAGATATCTTCCGAATAGTAGAGAAGTTCCAAGAGGAAAACATGCTACTGTGGTCGAAGTTAGTGGGTGTCTGTACAGACGGTGCACCAGGCATGTTGGGCGTCCGTTCCGGATTCCAAACATTGGTCAAAATGGTTGCTCCGCACGCTACCTTTAGTCACTGCATCATACATCGTTATGCTGTAGCAGTGAGCACTCTTCCACCTGCTTTACTTGACGTGTTAACCAAAGTAGTAAAGACAGTAAATGTCATCTTCGGTAGTGCGACCCACACAAGAATCTTCAAAGAGTTGTGCAATGAATTTCGAAGCAAATTCGACGTGCTACTATTGCACACAGAAGTGCGTTGGTTGTCACGAGGCAGGGTGTTGCACCGAGTGTTTCAGCTTCGAGAGGAAATTGCAATCTTTCTGCGAAGAAAAGAGATGCATAAGTGTAAGGGAAACGAGTTACACGTTATTATAACGGACAGCGTGTTTATTTCGAAACTTGCTTATTTTGCTGATTTCTTTGGAGAAATCAATGCACTTAACCTCAGCCTGCAAGGGAATATGATGAACATTTTAGTCGCTCAGGATAGATTAGCCGGTTTCCTTCGCAAACTGCAGCGTTACCAGCGCTCGGTTGATGTTGACGACGTGGCGATATTTCCAGAACTAACGACGGTGCTCGTTGAAAGAAATGAAAAATGTGCATTCACAAATGAAATATCTTCAGTGAAATATCATCAGTGATGACTTCCATCAGCAAATATTTTCCTGATTTGAAAACTCGCCAATTAAGTGCCTGGGTGCTAAGACCGTTTACAGTAGCTGAAGGAATATTTCCAGATACTGAATTCGAAATCAAGGTACAATTCCTAGGAATGCGCGAGGACAGTGGATTGAAGGTAGATTTCCAAAGCACGCAACTAGTAACATTTTGGGCAAAGATAGGTGAAGAGTATCCATTACTGTCGGAAAGTGCATTGAGAATATTGATCCCATTTGCAACAACTTATAAATGTGAAAGTGCTTTTTCGACAATGATGGTAATGAAAACAAAAGCAAGGAATCGAATGAACTTGGAGCACGACTTGCAATGTGCATTGGCCGAAACTGCACCAAATATACCAGAAATTGTTACCACCAAATAATACCAACCATCTCATTGATGTATATCGCCTCTTGTTTGCATAGAATTTTGAATTAAAAGTGCTGTTTTCTTTCGTTTATTTGTCGAGGGAGGTTCCGGATACCGATCACTTCTCGTACTTAAGTTGGATAATTATGTAGTGAGAAGGGGTGTTTCCTTCAATTGCATGAGCACGTGAAACTACATATGACATTTGTTTTTGAACTTTAGAGCGAAATGTGCAATACTTATTACGTAGTAGTCTTTCGAAAGTTTGGGGGTAAAAGTCTGGTGGGCAACCCGCTTTGTGGGTAACGGCGTCTAAAAGCTTAGGAACCACTGGTTTAGAGGAATTGTGAGTTGGTCCTCGACCACATCACTTAACCTTAATGCTTTGGAATGTACTGACGTAACATTTTTATTTCTCTGCCCTGATAAATTGCAATTTTAGTTGCCTCTCCTTTAATAACTTTGGATGATAAAACCATTCCTATTTTACCCACCGCTAAATTTCTAGATGTCAATTTTTCACAAAACCTCACTTGGTTCACGCACGTTTTGGAGACTTTTCCCGAGGTCAGATGTTTATCTTTTTATGCATTTCGATTTAAGAAGTTCTTCGCACTGCGAAGCTTAATTTTGAGCTTTGTAACTGCATCGATACTACCTCACTGGTTGTACTGTCCCCCAGTAAACTTCCCTGGACTACTGCGCAAAGTACTATATTTGATTGTGCGGGGGATTAAACATATTGCCGGATGTGGTGGCCTGTCTAGAGATTCCATAATTGCTTTTATCGTCCGTAAGCGTTTCGATGCTTGCAGCAATTTTTCTTCTAAGATCTTAAGTGACTGCTCTCATCCGCTACATAATACTCTATCAGCAACATTCTGTGTCTCACACACCCTGAAAATTTAGAATTCCCTCGCACTTCGTCGTATCGTAACACAAGCTTGCCATATTTGTGACGCTTTCCTGTCGACCCTATGGAAGTCACAAATGCTTTGCGTATGAGGCTGCTTGAATGACATCCACATACCTTTGCCTATTTAATTCTTCTATGTGTGTTTACGTATTTTTAACTGGTCCCATTCGTTCAGTGTATCGCGAAGTGATCGTGTAAATGCTGATAATGCACCTATTTAGATGTAGAAAGCATATTTTGGCTTGACTTGGCTTGACTAAGCGTTTGGTTTAGCAATAAAAAGGCAGAGAAAGTGCTCAAAGTGCCAAAGCTAAAAACTAAATCACGGCTGCCATTTAAGAGAAACGATGTAGGTACATTATTTCGGAGGCAGTTGAACTACGAGGTGGCACGAGTATAGTGCAGGGCGCAACTGGTACTGCCAGTCCCAAGAACGCTCATTCTCACGCCCTCAGTTAAGCCTCCACTACCTCAGTCCAGTCCTTCACACGTCGTTTACCATTTCATATGTAGTTGCAAAGCAACCTACACAGGTATAACAGAGCGTCAGCTGTCGGTGAAAATAGTCAAAGTGATCAAGGTGGGTCAGAAGCCACTTATGGAACTTATCCTCATCCAGCGCCCCAAGTGCGCAGGCAAGGAGCGTAAGCGGTTTTGCCGTAAAGTACACCTGCACCATCAATCGCTCTGCATCTGCTAATAGACAAAACATGTTCCGTGTAATCCGGTTTGCAGCATCCGGTTCCGGTTTTGCCTGTCACTGCGGTCACCATGAGGACAGCTACAAGATATCTTCGCCTACAGAGGGACCATGGGTGACTTGCACCGCAACACCCACAGCTCTATCCACACATCACCCTAAGGAATAAGACCGGGGAGCCACGTTTCATCAAAGGCTCCGACCCACACATCTTCAACATGCACAGCAACAGCATGGGATCTACGCGTCAAGTGACACTCATTTTCCACGCTACACTGAGGCGAAGGTGATCAAACAGCCTGACCCAAGTTTGTGCGTGCAAACGGACGCACTGGTTACATGGATTATATATTGTTAGTAAACCGGGAACAGATGGTGAATCGTCAAAATTATGACCGTGTGATGTTTACGAATGTGTGCACGCATATAGGTACTGGTTGTTAGTAAACGACGTCTGATTATCATTGTTTTGCTGCACCGATGTATGTAGTTGTTACGTGTTCAACCAATGATCGCTCACTATGACCGTAAACGTGATTGGCCCTACACACACACGTAGATAAGCACGCACACACGCACTCAAGGACACACCCTAACTTTCCGTGTTCACATGTAAACCGTTAAGTGTTCAGTATACTACGTGCCAGACTGACGCGTCTTCTTGCTTATTCACTACTAGTTGAAATACGTACTTGCGGTTAGAGTCCAGCTGTGATATCTGGCGACGGAGGTCAACATGTCCATGACAAATACTCCACCGGTCTTCTGGTCGTGCTCTACCGACAAACCTTCCCTGGACTCGTGGCATAGATGGCGGAAAACCTTTACGGATTACTTGGAATTGCTTCCAATCTTGAATCCAGCAGTATCTCTTACTGAGAAAACCAAAGTGAAGCTCTTGAGACAGTTTCTTGGAGATGAGGGTCAAAGGTATTTCGATGCACTTCGCATTGATCAAATCTCTTCTACTATAACCGGCGCTTTGGAGACCTTCAGTGCTCTTTGGGGTGCTCGTCAGAAGGTTTTTACGGCTAGATACTACTTCTCAAAACTGTCAGAAACCAGAGGAGAGTGTGAACGAGTTCATCGCTCGTGTACTACAAGCAGCACCTGATTGTAGATACAATGAAGTCGATTCAACGAGATTTGAAGAGACCATGTTACTCCAAGGTTTGATAGCCGGAATCTCAGACCAGAGCACGCGGGAGAAGCTCCTTTCACAAGATGATTGTTCACTGACCTGGGAGACGGCCTGCTCGATTGCCCGGCAGAGGGAACCCCTTACACGACAACTCGCAACATTTACGCTGAAGGACTCGTCAGATGAGCTGCGATTGATTAACACTACACCAAAACCAAAGCCACCCACTGGCGTCAATTTGTTTGTGTGCTATCGCTGTGGTGAGCAGCACAGTTGTCCATCCGACTGTCGGCATCAGAAGACAGTATGTCGAAGCTGCGGGAAGGTGGGCCACCTGGCGCGAGTGTGTAGATCGGTCAAGCGACGTTCAGGTGGGGCTTATCGAGGAGCAAACCCCATCAAAACTGTGGACGAGTCTGATGGTAGCGACCCTGAATTACATTCCATTTGGCTTAATTCCGTTTCTAGCATGCAGCCGGCGCCATACACTCTAGAGCTTTACATTGAAGGACAAAAGGTACAGATGGAAATAGATACAGGAGCATCCGTGACGATAATCCGGGAAAACGCTGTAAAAACGCTCCCGAACTTATCCGCTTGCAATTCTGTTCTTCGTACATACACCGGTGAACCTATACGTGTCCTTGGTAAATGCTTCGTGAAGGCACAGTATGGCGACAAAATACGCACACTTCCTGTATATGTGATCCCCGGGGATCGTCCAAATCTGCTTGGAAGAGACTGGATACGTGCTTTCCCGGATACAATGAATGTGGTAAAATTAGTCACCGAGATCTCCGGACTTGAAACATTACTTAAACAACATTCAGCTGTTTTTTCCGAGGAGCTTGGGAAGTTGAAAGAATTTCAGGCTGTGATAAAACTAAAGGAAGACGCTCGACCAAAATTCATTAAGGCGCGCACACTACCATACGCTATGAGGCCTAAAGTTGAAGAGGAACTAAACCGCCTACAGACTCAAGGTATTATTACTCCTGTACACTTTTCCGACTGGGGAACTCCAATTGTGCCAGTAACCAAACCGGACGGCTCCGTACGGATTTGTGGTGACTACAAGATAACCATAAATCAAGCATCCATGCTGGTCAGGTACCCCTTGCCACGTATTGATGACTTGTATGCAACACTAGCTGGTGGTGAAAAGTTTACCAAACTCGATCTGAGTCATGCATACTCGCAGATAGAGCTCGATGAACCTTCGAGGAAACTTACTACCATCACCACGCACATGGGACTATTTCAATATACTCGTTTACCTTTTGGCATTAATTCCGCCCCCGGAATATTTCAGAGAATTATTGACGACCTAGTGAAGGACATTCCTTTTGCGTGTGCTTATCTGGATGATATTCTTATCTCTGGACGCTCGGATACAGAGCATCTTCGAACACTCGCGGTCGTGCTCGAGCGTTTGGAGCGAAGTGGATTCAGATTGAAAAGGTCTAAATGTGAGTTCCTTTCACCGTCCGTTTGTTACCTTGGATACCGGCTTGATAAACACGGTTTACATGTTTTAAATGACAAGGTTAAACCTATTTTAGAAAGCCCAGAGCCAAAGAGTTGTGATGAACTCCGTTCGTTCTTAGGAATGCTATCTCACTATCGCCGTTTCCTGCCTAATGCATCGACGGTTCTATCGCCATTAAATGAGCTGTTACACAAAAATGCATCGTGGTGTTGGGGTTCCCGTCAAAAAAATGCCTTCAATAAAGCAAAACAAGCTCTTGCTTCGCCACCAACGTTAGTCCATTATGACTCTAACAAGCCACTCATACTTCAGTGCGACGCGTCCCCTTGTGGGGTCGGGGCTGTCCTGTGCCACCGCATGGACGTTGATTCTTTACGTCCCATAGCATATGCATCGCGCACCTTACAGACGGCGGAGAAGAACCACTCACAACTGGACAGGGAAGCGCTAGCCGTTATCTTCGGAGTTAAGAGGTTTCACCAGTATTTATGGGGAAACGTTTTCGAGCTTCATACAGACCACAAACAATTGATATCCTTGTTTGGGGAAAACAAAGGTATACAACAAATGGCATCACCGAGGATGCAAAAATGGGCTATTACTTTGAATGCTTACAGTTACAAGATTGTTTATATTACCGGCGTCAGCAACTGCACAGCAGATGCACTCAGCCGTCTGCCGATCACGGAAACTGCACATGAACACGACCCTCCGTTTGAACTGGTTAATCTAATGCAACATCTAGACACAACACCGATACGGAGTTCAACAATCCGTCAATGGACGGATCGAGACCCCGTACTATCAATGGTGAAGCGCTTTTTGAACATGGGTTGGCCTCCTGAAGGGACAGTTGAATTACAACCGTTTATGATTCGGAAGAACGAACTGAGTCTATTCGACGGCTGTGTTTTTTGGGGCTCTCGTCTAGTCCCTCCCACCAAGGCGCGTTCACAGATACTTAAAGAGCTCCATGATGCTCATCCAGGTGTGGCGAGAATGAAGGCACTAGCGAGAGGGTACTGCTGGTGGCCCAACATCGACTCAGACATAGAGAACTTACTGAAGAATTGCGATATTTGTCAGGCGTATCGGCGGAGCAAGGCGCCAGGTCCAATACACCCTTGGCGTTGGCCCGACAAGCCCTGGCAGCGTATCCACGCCGACTACTTCGGACCGATCGACGGGACCATGTTTCTTCTACTTATTGATGCACATTCTAAGTGGATTGACGTACATCCAGTTACTCAGGCGACAGCCGAATCCACCAGCACTAAAATGCGCTCGTCCTTCGCTACGTTTGGCATTCCCGAAACCATTTGTACAGACAATGGTTCGCCTTTTACGAGTGCCGAATTTGGTAAATTTGTCGCCAACAACGGAATCCAACACGTTAAATCAGCCCCGTATCACCCAGCATCAAACGGATTAGCGGAGCGTGCAGTACAAACTGTGAAACATGGCTTACTAAAGCAGCGAACGGGAACATTGCGAACAAAACTGGATCGGTTCCTATTCTCCTACCGTTCTACACCCACTGAGGCTACCGGGAAATCCCCGGCGGAATTGATGTTCGGCAGAAATCTGAGAACGAGGCTTCATTTGTTGTTTCCGAACCCGCGTGTTGAAGTACAGGAGCGTCAGAAAAAGTTTGTGTCTTCAGAGGAATCAAAACCGGAAGTTACATTTCAGGACCATCAACCTGTTTACACCAGGTTACCGCATGAACAACGTTGGCAGCCGGCGACTGTGCTCGATTCTTCAGGAAGTCAAAACGATTTGCAGCTTCCGGACGGCCGGGTTGTTCGCCGGCACTCAGATCATGTACGCCCCAGGAGCACTGACACACCTGCCGTGAGTCAGTCACACTCGGAGATCGCAGAGCAAGCTGCAGAGCACGATGAACACAGAACAACAGGGGAAACTCAATTACGCCGATCGACCCGGATTCGCAAACCGATCGAACGTTTCCAGCCATGACTGTAACGTCAGCCAAAACAGGGAGGACTGTTACGTGTTCAACCAATGATCGCTCACTATGACCGTAAACGTGATTGGCCCTACACACACACGTAGATAAGCACGCACACACGCACTCAAGGACACACCCTAACTTTCCGTGTTCACATGTAAACCGTTAAGTGTTCAGTATACTACGTGCCAGACTGACGCGTCTTCTTGCTTATTCACTACTAGTTGAAATACGTACTTGCGGTTAGAGTCCAGCTGTGATATCTGGCGACGGAGGTCAACATGTCCATGACAAATACTCCACCGGTCTTCTGGTCGTGCTCTACCGACAAACCTTCCCTGGACTCGTGGCATAGATGGCGGAAAACCTTTACGGATTACTTGGAATTGCTTCCAATCTTGAATCCAGCAGTATCTCTTACTGAGAAAACCAAAGTGAAGCTCTTGAGACAGTTTCTTGGAGATGAGGGTCAAAGGTATTTCGATGCACTTCGCATTGATCAAATCTCTTCTACGATAACCGGCGCTTTGGAGACCTTCAGTGCTCTTTGGGGTGCTCGTCAGAATGTTTTTACGGCTAGATACTACTTCTCAAAACTCTGTCAGAAACCAGAGGAGAGTGTGAACGAGTTCATCGCTCGTGTACTACAAGCAGCACCTGATTGTAAATACAATGAAGTCGATTCAACGAGATTTGAAGAGACCATGTTACTCCAATGTTTGATAGCCGGAATCTCAGACCAGAGCACGCGGGAGAAGCTCCTTTCACAAGATGATTGTTCACTGACCTGGGAGACGGCCTGCTCGATTGCCCGGCAGAGGGAACACCTTACACAACAACTCGCAACATTTACGCTGAAGGACTCGTCAGATGAGCTGCGATTGATTAACACTACACCAAAACCAAAGCCACCCACTGGCGTCAATTTGTTTGTGTGCTATCGCTGTGGTGAGCAGCACAGTTGTCCATCCGACTGTCGGCATCAGAAGACAGTATGTCGAAGCTGCGGGAAGGTGGGCCACCTGGCGCGAGTGTGTAGATCGGTCAAGCGACGTTCAGGTGGGGCTTATCGAGGAGCAAACCCCATCAAAACTGTGGACGAGTCTGATGGTAGCGACCCTGAATTACATTCCATTTGGCTTAATTCCGTTTCTAGCATGCAGCCGGCGCCATACACTCTAGAGCTTTACATTGAAGGACAAAAGGTACAGATGGAAATAGATACAGGAGCATCCGTGACGATAATCCGGGAAAACGCTGTAAAAACGCTCCCGAACTTATCCGCTTGCAATTCTGTTCTTCGTACATACACCGGTGAACCTATACGTGTCCTTGGTAAATGCTTCGTGAAGGCACAGTATGGCGACAAAATACGCACACTTCCTGTATATGTGATCCCCGGGGATCGTCCAAATCTGCTTGGAAGAGACTGGATACGTGCTTTCCCGGATACAATGAATGTGGTAAAATTAGTCACCGAGATCTCCGGACTTGAAACATTACTTAAACAACATTCAGCTGTTTTTTCCGAGGAGCTTGGGAAGTTGAAAGAATTTCAGGCTGTGATAAAACTAAAGGAAGACGCTCGACCAAAATTCATTAAGGCGCGCACACTACCATACGCTATGAGGCCTAAAGTTGAAGAGGAACTAAACCGCCTACAGACTCAAGGTATTATTACTCCTGTACACTTTTCCGACTGGGGAACTCCAATTGTGCCAGTAACCAAACCGGACGGCTCCGTACGGATTTGTGGTGACTACAAGATAACCATAAATCAAGCATCCATGCTGGTCAGGTACCCCTTGCCACGTATTGATGACTTGTATGCAACACTAGCTGGTGGTGAAAAGTTTACCAAACTCGATCTGAGTCATGCATACTCGCAGATAGAGCTCGATGAACCTTCGAGGAAACTTACTACCATCACCACGCACATGGGACTATTTC
The DNA here is from genome assembly GCA_944474145.2 of Dicrocoelium dendriticum. NCBI lineage: Eukaryota > Metazoa > Platyhelminthes > Trematoda > Plagiorchiida > Dicrocoeliidae > Dicrocoelium > Dicrocoelium dendriticum. Next base: position 43,147,538 of record OX104059.1, on the reverse strand, counting down.
AATATACTCGTTTACCTTTTGGCATTAATTCCGCCCCCGGAATATTTCAGAGAATTATTGACGACCTAGTGAAGGACATTCCTTTTGCGTGTGCTTATCTGGATGATATTCTTATCTCTGGACGCTCGGATACAGAGCATCTTCGAACACTCGCGGTCGTGCTCGAGCGTTTGGAGCGAAGTGGATTAAGATTGAAAAGGTCTAAATGTGAGTTCCTTTCACCGTCCGTTTGTTACCTTGGATACCGGCTTGATAAACACGGTTTACATGTTTTAAATGACAAGGTTAAACCTATTTTAGAAAGCCCAGAGCCAAAGAGTTGTGATGAACTCCGTTCGTTCTTAGGAATGCTATCTCACTATCGCCGTTTCCTGCCTAATGCATCGACGGTTCTATCGCCATTAAATGAGCTGTTACACAAAATTGCATCGTGGTGTTGGGGTTCCCGTCAAAAAAATGCCTTCAATAAAGCAAAACAAGCTCTTGCTTCGCCACCAACGTTAGTCCATTATGACTCTAACAAGCCACTCATACTTCAGTGCGACGCGTCCCCTTGGGGGGTCGGGGCTGTCCTGTGCCACCGCATGGACGATGGTTCTTTACGTCCCATAGCATATGCATCGCGCACCTTACAGACGGCGGAGAAGAACTACTCACAACTGGACAGGGAAGCGCTAGCCGTTATCTTCGGAGTTAAGAGGTTTCACCAGTATTTATGGGGAAAGGTTTTCGAACTTCATACAGACCACAAACCATTGATATCCTTGTTTGGGGATTAGCGGAGCGTGCAGTACAAACTGTGAAACAAGGCTTACTAAAGCAGCGAACGGGAACATTGCGAACAAAACTGGATCGGTTCCTATTCTCCTACCGTTCTACACCCACTGAGGCTACCGGGAAATCCCCGGCAGAATTGATGTTCGGCAGGAATCTGAGAACGAGGCTTCATTTGTTGTTCCCGAACCCGCGTGTTGAAGTACAGGAGCGTCAGCAAAAGTTTGTCTTCAGAGGAATCAAAGCCGGAAGTTACATTTCAGGACCATCAACCTGTTTACACCAGGTTACCGCATGAACAATGTTGGCAGCCGGCGACTGTGCTCGATTCTTCAGGAAGTCAGAACGATTTGCAGCTTCCGGACGGCCGGGTTGTTCGCCGGCACTCAGATCATGTACGCCCCAGGAGCACTGACACACCTGCCGTGAGTCAGTCACACTCGGAGATCGCAGAGCAAGCTGCAGAGCACGACGAACACAGAACAACAGGGGAAACTCAATTACGCCGATCGACCCGGATTCGCAAACCGATCGAACGTTTTCAGCCATGACTGTAACGTCAGCCAAAACAGGGAGGACTGTTACGTATTCAACCAATGATCGCTCACTATGACCGTGAACCTGATTGGCCCTACACACACACGTAGATAAGCACGCACACACGCACTCAAGGACACACCCTAACGTTCCGTGTTCACATGTAAACCGTTAAGTGTTCAGTACACTGTGCGCCAGACTGACGCGTCTTCTTGCTTATTCGCTACGAGTTGAAATACGTACTTGCGGTTAGAGTCCAGCTGTGATATCTGGCGACGGAGGTCAACATGTCCATGACAAATACTCCACCGGTCTTCTGGTCGTGCTCTACCGACAAACCTTCCCTGGACTCGTGGCATAGATGGCGGAAAACCTTTACGGATTACTTGGAATTGCTTCCAATCTTGCATCCAGCAGTATCTCTTACTGAGAAAAACAAAGTGAAGCTCTTGAGACAGTTTCTTGGAGATGAGGGTCAAAGGTATTTCGATGCACTTTGTATTGATCAAATCTCTTCTACAATAACCGGCGCTTTGGAGACATTCAGTGCTCTTTGGGGTGCTCGTCAGAATGTTTTTACGGCTAGATACTACTTCTCGAAACTCTGCCAGAAACCAGATGAGAGTGTGAACGAGTTCATCGCTCGTGTACTACAAGCAGCACCTGATTGTAAATACAATGAAGTCGACCCATCGAGATTTGAAGAGACCATGTTACTCCAATGTTTGATAGCCGGAATTTCAGACCAGAGCACGCGGGAGAAGCTCCTTTCACAAGCTGATTGTTCACTGACCTGGGAGACGGCCTGCTCGATTGCCCGGCAGAGGAAACACCTTGCACAACAACTCGCAACATTTACGCTGAAGGACTCGTCAGATGAGCTGCGATTGATTAACACTACACCAAAACCAAAGCCACCCACTGGCGTCAATTTGTTTGTGTGCTATCGTTGTGGTGAGCAGCACAGTTGTCCATCCGACTGCCGGCATCAGAAGACAGTATGTCGAAGCTGCGGGAAGGTGGGCCACCTGGCGCGAGTGTGTCGATCGGTCAAGCGACGTTCAGGTGGGGCTTATCGAGGAGCTTT
>OX104059.1:43129541-43144648 GCA_944474145.2 Dicrocoelium dendriticum | reverse complement strand
AATGGCCAGCACCTGCTTCATGCAACTTACCTTGCTCAGCGAGCCGAGTTTCACTGAGCGCCGCAATATCGATGTGGTAGCGCGCCAGTTCCATCGCGACGAGTGCAGTGCGTCGCTCGGGGCGCTCACTGGAGTTCCGGTCCAGTAGTGTGCGCAACTTCCAGCATCCGATGCTGAGTGCTTTGCTCGCAGGCAAACGATTGCATTGGTGGGCAATCGCACGCGAGGTGGTCGTTGTGCTTCGGAGGTTTGCTTGAGGGACTCTGCCGGAGCCTTTGTCTCAATAGCCTGACCCACAAGGCAGTGGGGAGCAGATCCAGCTCGGGAATGTGATTGCAGAGACAGATTGGGATCTGCTTGACGGCCGACACACGCAGCCTTGGAGGTACTGGAACGATTCATATATGTCTTGCGACCGTATTAGGATACACCTGCGACCACGGCCTGACGCAGGTGGGTTTCGGCGGGTTTGCACCAATTTGACCAGGAGCTGCCTGGCTTGAGGCGGGCATTAGCAAACCATTGAACACCCGGAGGTGCCCTCCCATCGTCAGAGAACAATGCGTGGCGCTCGTGCTCTATGCCAATCGAGCTGTGAGCTTATGACCCATAGACCTGTTGTTTTCCATGGCTAGGTTTTACGGGAAGAGAGCCATCGACCACTTCCTAACCTCCGAAGAGGATGGACTAGGATACTGGCAGGGCGCCCACTCCTGACAGGAGAACGACTCGGGTCCTCAGCCAAAGCCTTCGATTAAATGAACACCCGAAAGGCAGCGGGTCTAGCACACGGTCAGTTCACTGACTCATGCGGATTGGTGTCCTGGATCTTAGCAGGGAGAAGGGCGAAACCCAACTCCCACCCGGCGGTCGCCATGAGAGTGTGTCCAGGACATGAGCAAATAGCACAACAGTAGCAGCAGTGGGTAGACCATCTGTCAGGATCTAGCCACCACCAGCCTCAGCGCACCATAGGCTCGTTATTACGTAGGTGAAATCATATATAATAGCTAGAGCATCTAAATGGGGTAAATATATAAATATGTCTACGCGTGGGAACTGCAAACTGTTCAGGGGATCGAGCAGAAATGGTCTGAGGAATTCATTTACCTCTGCTTTTCTATTTTCGTTGACAGCGGGCTGTTAGTGTGAACGAGTATAGGGGTATAATGGCATAAGAATGCATAAGCAGCAGCGAGTCGGTTTGTCTCAAGTTCCCTGATTCCACGTGGACGCGGGAGCCGAAAAGGTGGAGGCTGGATCAAAGCAAACACGGAAGAAAAAGAAAACCCTAAATGTGGAGAAAAGCGTGACGAAGACATATCAGTGCGAAGATATTGGCGCAAACATTGTCAAGCCAGACGGAAGGTAAATAGTGGTGAAAAACAAGGTCAAGGATTAGATTCCTCTGTCAAATTTACCGTTATGCGCGTAGATCTCATAGACGCACGGTGAATCTTCGAGCACAGGAAAGCGAAATGTGCACATCAACATTAAATAAAGGCAAGATTATGTTTTCAAATACGTCAGTGCACTTTTGCTGCCACAAGCTCACTGTGCCTCGTTACACCAAAGGAGAAAGTAGCGGCTGTGACTACGCACTACAGTCGACTTGACTGTCGACGTTTTCTCCCTCCGTGTGTCCCGTGCTTGGAATGCGCTTCCGACTCACGTTATCCATGCCCCTACATTAACGCTATTCAAATAACGCCTTGATAACGCGCTTTTCAAATTGCATTATTTGGTGTTATTTGTTTCACTCGGAGGACGAAAGAACGCAAGCTTAACCATGTGCTTAACGGCCCTCTCCGCAACGTGGCGATAAGGATGCATGCCTATGTGTCATTGTGAGTAGCATGGATGTATTTAAACCGGATCGACATATCACATCGGTCAAATGAAGCAACATACGTGTGGACGTTGTTGTTTCCTTTTTTTATTTCTCACGCACTTACTGAAGTATAACAGTCCTCTATGCTATTTTGTATGTGCACTTCCCATTCCCATTTCAAACGATCATTATGCAGTAGTGCATTTAAATCGGTGGAGGCTTAAAGTGACAATTTACTTACTCGGTGGCCCTTTCAATTTTCATTTTTCCTCCAATCATCCTACGGGACTTGTCAAGCTTGTCAAGCTTTTTATCCGTCATAACTCATTGTTCATTGGTGGCGGAGGAATGACCCTTAGAATCAGCGATTTTCTATTAACCGTATGATATTAAGCTTTTCCTCATATAACTGCCGGTCCATAGCCTTAAAGATCAAAGGCCTGCCTTGTAATCTAAGGGCGCTAGTTCGAATCTGCGTATGCACCGGGCGATCGTCGCAGTATAAGTAGCCCACGTGCAACCGATGGTAGTTGCGCGGCAAGGAAGCGCCAGTACTGCATTCCGGCTTACTGTTGATGCCTCATATAATTTGACTATACCGACCCTTGTGCTGAGTAGATTTACTATTTATTAACCGTCAATTCTCAGGTGAGTAAGTCAAGAAAATCTCCCTTTTAGTCACACGTTCTCAAATTCGAGGTTGCGTATTCTATCTACACAACTGCGTGGTGATTAAGCAAAACACTTTCACTGGTTACTTGTTGCGTCTATTTCGTATACATTACATAAGAGAACGTTGAAGCACCACCTGAATATCTAAAGTAGCGAAACGTTTAATGACCAAAGTAAACACTTAAAGCTCAGGTTATTTCAGCCTCCTTGATAAAATGGGTTCGATTGTTATGTCACAGTGCCATTATAGTATGTGGCAGCGTTCCACATCAGATGTTCCGTAAAGAAGCGCTGCACGTTTTCTAACGCAGTCTAGTTAATTTTTCTTAACTAAAAAGCGGTATTCTAAGAAAGGATGATTACGAAATTTTTTAGGCAGATTCGCTACAACTGATTTCAGCATCAGTGCTTCCATTTTACAACCTTTTGTAACTACATTTAGCACCGGTTTGGTGCAACTGCTGAGGCCCAAGTAATACAGTCCAATAGTACAAATTGTGAGTTAGGTGCAACGCTGCACCGATAACATATGCAATTGCAGTTTTTAATGAGCAATTGATTTTCCAGTGCTTGCAGGTCAGCTTATACGTCAGCGAGGGCGCTAGTGATAATTTTCTGGATCAGAATTACGGATAATTTTGACCTTCTCGGTGAATACATACGGTTTACGGTGTTTGATGACATGGAGGATGTCGATGATAAACATCAAAAACAAGAGAGCACCTTCCTTGAATCGCATCTCTTGCGACTTGTCTACTCTTTGGAATATTGCTTAGTGTTTTTGCTACCTGCTGCCGAGCAGAAAGATACGGCGAAATCTAAAGTACCAGCTACAGCAAAATAATGAATATTAGATAAAAGCTTCCCATGCATATTCAGGAATATGATGCTTAAGCTTTTGGCACAGGCAATGGAATGGGTAGCAATGTTTATAAATTGCATTTGACAAGTTATGCAGGATCGTGCTTTTCGAACTCCGTGCTAGAAGGTGTTGACCAACTTCCGGCGTAATAGGAATCCGACGAGTTCGGCTTTTATTACCCTTCGCAGGACCAAAGTATAGCTGCTGGGTCGGGAATTTGTGGGTACGTGACGTGGATTGTCTTTATATTTTAGCGTAATCAGCACACAACTGGAACAGCCCCAGACTTCAAGGATAACATGAAAATGTTTTACGACATTATACCCCTAAGCCACGAAGTCACTACGAGCAACGCGTGTCGCAATTGCTAATGGTTGATTGGAAGAACACTTTGTTGCACTAGTTATGTGCATGTATTGCGACGCGTGATCTCAGTGTGGACTGTGATTTGCAATAAGTTGAGCCATGGTTAATTCGATCATCGGGAATAGTGAAGCTTTTGGCCAACATCCTAATGGTCCCGAGGTTCGACAACCTACAACCTCTATCTGAAGAGATCAAATATGTTCGAAACCAGTCGTGCAGTGCATTGTTTCGGGCGAGCGACACCCGGTATCTATCTGTTTTTCATCAGTTACGGTCCCAGTGACCGAAATGACCCAAGTTCATTTCAATGCGAATCATGTGTCGCAGTCCATTCAAACAACGAGTGTGTCAAAATCTCCCCTCCATTCAGTCGTTGCTATCGTCATCACATGCAATTCGCAAAGCAGACTACAAAGAGTTGTTTTAGGCGTGGCGATCCTGTGCCCAAAAGCACGACGCAGTCTCGCGTCTTTGGCCCTTGACATTCCCCCACCGCTGTGTTGTGGTCCATGGGTATGAGCTCACCGATCATGTGACACACTATTACTATTACGGATGATCCATTATCACACTTCTGGGTAAATCAAGGAAATAAAGTGAGCAGCGAGACGCGGGTGGTCGAATGGTTTAAAGGATGAGCAGTTATTTAAGTAAAAAGTGACTTCATTATAAGAAACATGGGCCAGCAACATCCAGTATTTCTCTCAAGTCTTTCGTGACTCTCAATCGCATTATACAGGGCATTCAGAATTTCCAAGTGTGTCGAAGGGAAGGGAGTTATAAGTGTTTCTTGTAACGACTGTGGTACTACTTATTGCGATAGCCTGGCTAGTGGAACTTTTCTTTTCCAGAAAGCTTGTGTTTACAACTGTTATCAGATGATTATCTTCTCAAGATTTTCAAGTGGGTAAGGCGCAAGGTTTTTAGATGAGCATGATTGAATCAAGGAGTACCTACAAAGAGGACGGTTTTTGAGCTGGGTGATATAGAACAAAATATTGAGCAGGTAGTGACCCAGCGATTAGATCTATTTCCGTCCAGGTAAGAATTTGGAATCAGGTAGATAAAGTATACCGTCACCAGCTTCATGCGAATGGTAGAGATCAAGGTTTATTTCGCATATTGGAGTAAGCGTAATCGATCGAGTCTGGTTGGCGGCACACTCTAAGCTGGGGATAAGCAGGATGCGAAACTTGCAGTAGTAGCTTGCCTACGCAGCAACCGGCTGGTTTGAACACTGGCTGCTTGAGTAAACATTGAAATTACCTTTCATTGAAGACTAAATTCGTCTTATGTGACCCAACAATTACAGGGTTGTGCTCGTGACTTGTTGTTGGGATGACACCAGGTAAATTAGGTACCACAATATGCTAAATTGCAGAGAATTTATCTGAAAATTCAATTTCATTTGGGAGAACATGTCGAGTCCGTTTGAATGAAAGTCGGCAATCGAGTGCCCGGTAAAATTCAAACGTATAATTGTACATCTAACATGTGGGCAAAATATTGTGACCGCGCGTCACGGCACGACACAGCGCTGTTCCTCAAAGTTATCTATTGATTCCTTATAATGTTGCTGGGGGTGAAGTCATTGTGAGATTTCGTAGAAAGTAGAAGTCACGATTAAAATTCACGCACAATAATATGCCTCGACGGGGAGTCGAGCCCCGGTCCACGAATTTCCGGTCCGCTGCTCTACCACCTGAGCTACCGAGGGCTGAAGATTAGGTGCGCAAATTTTAATACATGTCTTCTGCTTGGTGCGCGACGTATTGCCAATAAGCTCACAGTACCTGTCCTGATGTTGCAGATTGGCTCACTCACCCGTCACTTCGTGGACCGGGGTTCGACTCCCCGTCGAGGCATATTATTGTGCGTGAATTTTAATCGTGACTTCTACTTTCTACGAACTTTACACTTCTCACAAACATCCACCATTGTGAGACTTCTCAGCTTTCCTAACCATTGGCGCACAAATAGTGCACATTAATTGTGCCACTGCCTAATAGTCCTTGAAGTTCTGGGAAAGCATTCTGGCGGAAACGGCAAAGGATACTAACAGGTGGCTAAACGGAGCAAGTGCCACTACACAACATTATGACACTAGGCTGTGTGGATAAATTTAACGGGCTTCATGCCGGAGGCATCAAGGACCGACCAGCTATAGAACAAAGACTAGTTATGAGTGGCTGACAAAGTCACCCGAGCGTCGACGTAGTAAACAAGGACCGTGTCTTGACACGAACAAACGGCCAAATGTAGTAAATCAGTCGAGTGGAACGCATTCACATTTGTTGTGGCTGGGACGCAAAAGATGGGGAGATCACAGTCTCTAGAATTAGTCTGTGTTCTTGATCTAAAAATTGAACCGTCCTGAATGTACTTACCCTTTCTACCGAGCCTTGGTTTTCAGTTTCACGGTTGGATTGGGCGCCAGGCGTACCAGACCGTCAGCAATAGTATCGTACTCGAAGCAGTATAACATAAGGAGAGGTCCTTAATCTCCGTGAACAGACCACAAGAGTACATTTCAACTATGATCGTTTTCGGAAGATCAAACCGATGTAACAATTAAACTAGGTGAATTTGAGCACAATAACCAAGTTAAGTGCATATATAATTTTGCATGCCGCTCTATGTCGCTTTAGTGGGGCCGATATCATCGAGGATTCCTTCTGCACTCAGCAAACAGAAGAGCACGATGGTTTGGACTCAGTGAAGCTCCCAAAATCTGCGGGGTTAACAAGACGAGGTGAACCAGTTTTTCCCTCTCGTGTTGAGTCAGTCCAGAAAATCTGCACAGCCCGTTCAGACGGCACGGCGACTGGTGCACGTTCTGTTGTCTCCTCCGCCGCTTTTTCAATTTCGAAAACAATTTTAGCCGAATGCGCTGGGGAATTTGGTTACGAAGGTGGTGCCTTGGAACTCCCTGAATACAAAGTGCGCTTGCAGATTCCACAGGGAGCATTAGCTCCTGAGTGTAAAAGACAGAGAGTATTTCTGAGGGTGAGTTTCACGTTTTTGAGCTTACTACTACGATTAAGTGCAACCTAGCCACCAGTGTTAGTTGCCATAGTGGTTGGCGACTGTGAGATTTCTATACACTACAGTGACTTGCACACAATTGTTTTGAGGGACGTTTCAGCGAGATACCACTGTTCTGGACAGTAATTTTCCACCATACTAATTAATTTGTAAGTACCGCGCTATTACAAAAACATAGAAAAAATGAAAGTTTAGGAGTCGGAGGTGGCTCGTGAAGACACAGAGGTTGCATGAGATCCTCACGCTCAATGACCCTCGAAAATGGCCGTGAACAACCTCACATATGCTAAAAAGTCAGTTCGGTTCATTCCCTTGTCGGAGCTACAAGTTATCTAAAGTGGTAAAATCCATCAGCTAACAGCTTCGTGCAGTTTGAAAATATCTGAGTGAAGATTTCGCAAAACACCACTGCAAACTGCAAAATTCATGTGAATGCTATCGCCTGGAGTACCGTTGCATGTATTATCAACCTTTCGATATCACTGAGGTATGCGATATAATGTTGGCTAAATACTTACGAGGCAGGATGGACGTAGAACTTCTGCACCCGGCCCTGAGTAATCGTTGCTTCCGTTCATGGACAAACGTAGACACCAGGACTCAAACAAGCTGTCACCGAAACTGAAATGTCTGCGGGATCTAATGAACCAATTCTGCACAATCCGTGTGGACTTCATATGTTATTCGCATACCGCCAAAATACCGTTTAATTTCATCACTGTTTACCGGAGGAGGATCTTAGGACACAGTCGAATGAGCCAGCAGTAAAGTTGATGGAAAGCATCACCGTGTCATCCAGGTGTAAACAATCACCCCAAACCCTTGTACCGTATTTGGTGACCCGGTCCATTGCAGTTGAATCTGTGCATGCATCTGTATAAGTAGACACCATGACTGCATCCAGTAGTCTACCGTTAGTTAATACATCCTTACTTTTGGCCATCCTTCAATTAGTTCAGTTTACTTCACAGACTTACACAGAACTTATCTGAGAGTAGTTTTAGTAAGATGTTATGTTTGATTTCACATATACTCATTATTAAACGCCATGGCGTGAATGGCCGCATCAACGCGGTGCAGCAATTCAGGCCACGTTATAAGTTTGACGATGATTTACTACTGAAGTTAGATTTAAGCGTGTGATATTTGTTTGTTTGCTTTAGGAGCTCATCTGTTCCCGATTAAACACGAGCTCCTCCTTTGCATGTCCATGCAACCATACTAAGTGATGCTGATCCCGCATGAGGATTTCGCACTGATGATGTACAGTTGGGCGCGATCACATCTCCAACCGGGGTAGGCAGAGTCAGTTATGTGGATCAAAATGTACTGGAAGTGTGACCTGTTATCGATAAAGCAGCAAAAGTTTCACGTCGTCGACTTAGTGGCATACCCCAAATTTCAGAGCACAGAAGATTATGAAACGTCGCTAAACCGGGCATTTCAAAGTAAATCCTACATGTGAACTACTTTGGTGTTTACTTTTCATTACCGCATCCTGTGCACTTGCCCATCGCAATGAGGCTGGACCTTACCGTGGTGCGATGGTTTGTGTGCCTCAGCGATCCATTGAGCTATGCTGGGTGGTGCTTTTGCACCTTCAGAGTCACTCATACCAGATTGGTCAATGGTTAGAGGCCAGACAAACTCAGCCTCCTGGTCCTCCAGGTTGGGGGTTGGAATGAGGGTGGCACCTTATTCCTTAAAACTGGACTCCTTGTAGCCCAACGCCAAACCCGCTGCCTTGCGGTCAGGTTTTTGAACCAAAGGCTTTGGTTGAGAACCCTAATCGTTCTCCTGTCTAGGCCTGGGCAACCTGACAATATCTTACCCACGCAATACAATGAATTTTCTTAAAACAGTTTCTTGTTGCTCTGGCCACCGCAGAGGATAATCAACGGTGCCCTATCTGCTGCATCGAGCAGGGTGGATAGGGGTTTGGATGCTACTGCTCAAGCCTTCCCGTCTTCTTATTCCCCTCTTACGCTTTTTCACTCTTACCGTCCCTTCCAACTTCACTTATATCCCCCAGTTTTCAACCCCCGATTCTTGGCCCTCCCCCAACATGCTTTGCTAGGCATTTATCTTCTAATTTCAACTCACATGTGAACGCGGAGCGTCACTCCTCTCCTGTCGACAAGCCCATGTCCAACCAAGCGGTCCATTCCAGTTCATCGGCTTCCATTTGGAGCCCTCGATCCTCCTTCAGATTGGCATGCCTCAATGTACGCACACTGCTACAGATCGGTCAACAGGCAGCACTTGCCCGAACATTAGAGACCCTCTCGATCGATATCTGCTGCTTATCAGAGACCCGCCTGCAAGACTCGAGCTCTGTGCTCACTCTGCGATCCCCTTCAGGTGACGCAAGCAGTATTTTCTCATTGCGCCTATCCGGTGACGATGCAGCTTCGAGCACCGGCCAAGCTGGTGTTGGTATTGCCCTGAGTCCCCGGGCTGAAGCTGCTCTGGTTGATTGGATTCCAATCAGTAGCCGGATGTGTGCGGTCCGATTGGCTGGCTCGTTCAAAGCTTCGAAGTCGCGCGGGACTAATAGGTGTCTATTCATCATCGCTGCCTACGCGCCCACAAACTGTAGCGATGATTCGGTAAAGAACGACTTCTACCGCCAACTGACCCAGCTCCTTCGCCACAGAAGAAGCACGGACACTGTTGTGCTGGCGGGGGATCTGAACGCACAAGTTGGAAAGTTGTCCACTGATGAACTGCATCTGGGCGGTCAACACGGTGTAGGCTCCCGTAATGATAACGGTGAGCGGTTACTTCATTTGTGTGAAGATGCTCGCTTATTTCTTGCGAGCACTAATTTCCGACACAGCACCCGCCGGAGGGTGACTTGGCGCCCACCAGCCTCGAACCAGCCTTGGACGCAGATCGATCACATTGCTATCAGTTACCGCTGGAGAGGCTGCATCCAGAACTGTCGCTCGATTTGGAGCACATGTGTGGACACCGATCATGCACTTGTATGTGCTGACATGCGGATGCGTTTTGGCGGACGCCCACGACGACGCTGTGAGCGCATTGACACCAGCCAACTGACAAAGCCAGCTGTTCTGAATGCGTATCGAAGTACGCTGACATGCGAGTTGAGTAAGCGCTCACTGGAGACAATTGATGGTCACTGGTCACATGTTCACCAGACCTTACTAGCAGCAGGCAAATCCTCATGTGGTATGTCTAATAGCCAACATGGACATTGGGTCTCTTCGCAGTCTCTGGAACTTATCGATGCTCGCCGGCATATCCCGGCTGGAAGCGAACACAATGAAACTCGCAAAGAGCTCCGGGCAAAACTCCGTGCTAGCCTGAAGAGAGACCGCGAATCTTGGTGGTCTCATCGTGCGTCAGAGATGGAAGTGGCCGCTGCCCTTGGCAACCATCGTAAGTTATTCCGTCTGATACGGGAAACGGGCAGCAGGAGACCTGGTGTTAGTGAAACAATTTGTGACGAGAGTGGACAGCCTATCCACAATTTGTCAAAACGTTTGGAGCGTTGGGCTGAGCATTTTGAAAAGCAATTTAATCGGCTAGAATTGTTCGATTCTCGCCGGTCACTGATCGCCCTGCTCCGTGGGCTGTCCCTTTGGATCCACCCTCTCGCTCAGAAGTCGAACGTGAGATCGGACTGTTGAAGTTGAACAAAGCCGCGGGACCAGATGATCTTCCTCCAGCCCTCTTCAAATTCGGAGGCTCTGCTCTTGTTGATGCTTTACATGAATTACTAGTGAAACTGTGGGAGCAGGAAACTGTCCCAACCGACTGGAGCCGCTCCGTTATTGTTCCCATCTTCAAAGGCGGCTCGCGCTCGGAATGCGGCAACCATAGAGGAATCAGTCTGATCTCCATCGCCTCCAAATTACTCGCCTCCATAATTCTTCACAGACTGACTGGCGCTCGTGAAAGCCAGATTCGTGAGGAGCAAGCCGGGTTTCGTCGGGTCGTGGCTGCATCGACCACATCTTCACCTTGCGTCAGTTGTTGGAGCACCGTCACACATATTGGCGGCCCACCGTAGTCGTGTTCCTCGATATCAAAGGTGCCTTCGATTCGGTTGATCGATGTGCCCTTTGGAATTGTCTACTCAGGAAAGGTGTGCCCGAGAAATATGTAAATATTATCCAAGCATTATATGCGCGTAGCACGGGCAGAGTGAGGGCTTACGGCAAGCTGTCGCCGCCCTGCAATATCTCCAGCGGTGTGAGACAAGAATGTCCGCTGTCACCCTTCCTCTTCATATGCGCTCTTGACGACTGCATGGAGGTTGCATTCACAAGACACGACTTAGAAGGTGTGTAGCTACTTCTGGTAAACGACTTCTTGACTTGCAGTATGCAGACGATATTGCTCTCTTCTGTGACGGTTCCCAGACGTGCCAAGCTGCATTGCACAGATTGGCACTAGCTGTCAGCCGCTTCGGGCTTTGTTTTCCACCATCGAAGTGCAAAGCTTTTCTCGAAGATTAGCAGGGATCACCTCCTGCGCCGACCCCTGTTGGGGATCGTTCAGATTTTAACTACTATCTAAAATGAGATCACGAACCCTGTAGCAAAAGTTCTAGGTGCTTGTGCTAGCCTTCGCCACTTATGGCGCCGGCGCGACATCACTCTTGCCCTGAAGGGTAGAGTGTACAATGCAGCGGTTGGTTCGCCCTTAATGTACGGCTGCGAATCCTCGCACTTTAGATCAACCGACATAAAGAGGTTAGTTAGGTTTGATCACCGGTTCCTTCGCAGTTTGGTTCACATCTGGTGTGAACACCGCGTGATCAACCAGCGTGTTCGATGCCTTGTTTACTGCAGGGGACAAGGAACTGAACCCTTCAACACCGTCATTTCACGCACTAGGCACCAATAGTTCGGCCACGTGTTAGGCATGCCAGCCCACCGACTCCTGCGACGTGCGTTGTTTGAGCGCTGGGGGGTGTGGATGGAAGAAGAGGAGAGGTGGCAAAGCGATGACTTGGCCCTCACTTCGAAGGTGCCCTCTGTTGGGGCTTCTCGGCTCCTTGCTTGGTGTCCGAAAGACGACGAACACGTTTGAATAGATACACTTGGTGGGATTGCCAGGAGCCGACCTCAGTGGCGTTCGTGCTGTGAGTTGCATTGTTCCACCGCATCCTTCTTAGCCTTCTCCTCCAACCACGATTTCATTTCGCACTATAATATAATTTTACATAATACCTTTTGTTGCCTAGTAGCCGGCTGGTAGCTTTCCGGAACGATGCCTATCCGTTGCTGGTAGCTCAGCTGGCATGCAACTGTTGTATTTATCTTTTTATGTATTGCGGCACAGTAACCGAGGTGTTTTACACCTCTAGCTAATGTGTATAATGATGATGACTGTGCAGATGCATCATGCTGTAACGGTTCAAAGCATCGTTGTCTAAGTGAAGGTGAGTGAATTCGATATTCATCTAATTTGGAAGATGTGCAATGAAGTAGCTGAAGCTGGTAGATTCAAACTGGTAATCCGTCAGTGACTGATGGATGGAGGAAGTGGTTTTGATGACAATTCGAACGGTTGCAACGTTGTGCTGTTTCCGTTGGTGAAATCTACGATATGTGTTGCCGCCAAATTAAGTGGGTACCATGCGTTTGCTCAACATTATTTGGTTCACGTTAGAGATGCTGCAGCTCTCTGTAAAATGTCTCAAGCACGTGGTTATCTTCAGAGAACACTGAGGCAGTGGATGAAGGGGTTCTGCAGAAAGTTACTCTACATTGATGTATCTCCATCACAGGCGCATTAAGCTTCTCAAAAAAACGATGCAGATTTGATGGCGGAATCTGGTTGGTAATGGACACATTGCCATTGCGTGAAGAGAAATTTTTGGATGGAAGAAGCCCTATATCTCATGCAAATGATTCACTTAGTGCTTGCATCGTCCTGATGCCTCCTCAGTATGTATTAAACGACGGGAGCCGTTGTGTACTAGGACGTCATGGTCAATAAGTTAGTTTGTGTCTGACGATTTTGTCACCAAAGCTCACAGATGAAAGTGTGTTGGTAAATTCCGCAATTACTTTGCAATTGTCCATGCTGAATGGGTTCCCACTCGGCACCGAACATCTAGGTCACTCTATGTGTCATTTTGAGTGTTTTACCCTACGCACCAATTATCTTATTCACTGCAAAAATATTGCAAAGGTGAAAGCATTGAGTGATAAGTTTGAATCACTCCTCTAATGCGATCCCAACCTATCGTTCCTCGTTATTTCGTGTCTGAAAGTCCGCTGAACACGGGAGCGATGCAGTAATAGCTGTACATTACGATCAACATCAGCACCTGGATTCTGGCTAACGTGTTCGTTTTTTGGATAATTGAGAGAAAAAGCTATGTAAACTCTTTGTAAGTATCAATGATAGTAAAGCAGGCGTGTGTTTGTTATGTTTAACTCAAGACACTTTGATTCTATACTGAAACCACCTGTGGTCACCACTTTTCTTCGAGCGCAATCATGTTGTAACTTAAAGTCATTCTTTTGATATCGTAAAGCTACGAATGGTAATCCAGCTAACCCTAACAGATTTGGTTGGAGTTAGGATCATCTGGCCATTATACACCGGAAATCCATCCGCTAGCCATCTATGCCTTTTGAGCTGACCGCCAGTGCGCGCTTCCTCAACCCGGTGCGCAATGGAAACAAGAGTCGGGACCCCACTTTCGCAAGACGAACATCGCCACCACTATCCGACGTCGCACACACCAGCCAGTGTCCTGTAGAACAGGCAACGCTAAGCTACCAGGCACCTAACAGCACCGAAGGGAACAGCGTCGGCCGTTTGGCCCACGACTTCAAGCACCACGCCATCCTAATGATTTTTGTCCTTCGCATTACCAATTTCGATGAAGTAGTGAATGGTGATCCGCACCATGCGAAACTGGTGGCTCATTCGGGTTCCTCAATGCAATGAGTCGTAAACCAACGCAAACCATAACTTTGGTCTAGCAACTAATGGTTAAACACCAATTCCCGCCGTAGAAAGAAGAATGCAGACCGTGGTTGTGACCCATAAGCATGAAGCAAATACTACGGGATTTTGTCCTGCCGATAGTGTTTTATCGGTAACGTAACCGGTGCCGAATTTCATTGACTTTACCACTTATTGGTGTCAAATAAAAATAATTCTTGACCGCGTAGGGAAATTTATGGACAAATTCCTATTCGAATGCGACTTACCAATCAGCATTTTGTTTTAGATCTATGATGGGAGTTTGGACATTCCTTCGAACAGTACTAACATGACACCACGTCTCATCAGCCCAGTTGTGATGTGTGGTCCACACGGACTTCGCTTCCAAACTCCTGTCCAGCTCACGCTTCCTAAATATCATGCTGACAGTGAACCTGATGAAGTGAAAGACGACTGGAAAATTACACTCCTTCATGCATCGGCCAACTCAACATCCGCTGACGATGAGTCTGTTTATTCCGCTAGCGCCAGTCGAAGACACTCGCCCAGTTGGAGTGAAGTACCATTGGCCATGAAGTCGGATGTCCATCGAAATGCCAGTGATAGAACCGCAATTGATGACATCACCAGCATTCCGCTTGGGATAACTTCTCAATGCGAAGATTCAAAAATTTCTATTTTGATCGATCATTTCTAGTTAGAAATTGATTTTTAGTCATGGAATTCGCCTTGTGTATTTGTAAACGACAAACAATATACATTGTGGGAGGCCTGGGTATGCATTTTCTACAAAATTGTGGCTTAGAACATTTTCCGCTTTAAATGCAACTCTAAGGTTCCATTTATTGTGCTGACTCTTGTGCTCAATCGCGCCGGTCCAAACCCTTCATCATGAAAATCAACTAACTAAACTGCGCATCAGATTAAATAACTTACACCAAAACATCAGAGTGATAACAAGGCGAGTCAGAATGGTACTATGCAAGTATTTGACATACCGATAGAACACAGAACTTATGGATCAATAGGCAGGTCGGTGAATCGTAGGCCTATGTGGAATGTCAGTATTTAAACTTGCATAGTTTTATCTCCAAACACTACAAACAGGAGTTGATATGGACTGTGTCTGATATATCAAGGAAAATTCATACCCCAAACGGGCCAGATAAAGAAGCGAGAGACTTCAACAAAATCCTAATGAAAAACGGGCACGAAACTTCCCTCCTCTATGCTCCGGGCTGACTATGGTGTTTTGTAGGGCGCGATCCTCTCACCCGTTTGATTCTCTTAATATGTCGAAAGTCCCCCAATACAATCAACATTCATTGGATGTAACTTTGCTGATGATATTGTCTTGGGGGCATATCTCCCTCCATTGAGACGTCTACGCTT
>OX104059.1:43042383-43129041 GCA_944474145.2 Dicrocoelium dendriticum | reverse complement strand
GCAACGCTGCACCGCGATAAACATATGCACTTGCCAGTTTTTTAATGACGCGATTGATTTATCCAGTGCTTGCAGGTCCGCATCATACGACAGCGAGGGCCGCTAGAGATAAATTTTTCAGGGATCAGAATTACGGATACTTATGTCCTTCTCGGTGAATTACATTACGGTTTACGGTGTTTTGATGGACGATCGAGGATGTCGATGATAAACCAGTCAAAAACAAGAGAGCACCTTCCTTGAATCGTATCTCGTGCAGGACTTGGTCTACCTATTTGGAATATTGGCTTAGGTGTTGTATTATCTTCCCTGCTGCCGAGCGGCAAGATCCTGGCGAACAATCGTAACGTCACCAGCTACAACCCAAAAAATGACTATTTAGATAAAAGCTTATCCCATGCATATTCAGGATTATGATTGCATAGGCTTTGGGCCACAGACAAAGGCAGGGTAGCCATGTTTTTATAACATAGCCAATTGACACGTTATGTCAGGATCGAGGCCTTATTCCGAACTCCGCCCCCATGCTAGAAAAGTGGTTGACCAACTTCCGGCGTAATACGATGATTATCGAGAGTTTCGGGCTTTTATTGCACCTTCGGGGAGCCAAAGTCATAGCTTGATGGGTCGGGGATTTCGTGGGTATCGGGACGTGGACTGTCCTTAATAAATTTAGCGGCAATCAGCACACAACTGGAACACGCCCCAAACCTTCAAGGATAACCATAAAAATGTTTTACGCGACAGTATGCCTTTACAGCCATGAAGTCACGGACGCTAGGCAAGCGCGGAGTCGCAATTGCGTAATCTGGTATGATTGGAGAGAACACTTTATTGCACTAAGTTAATGTGCAATGTATTGCGGGGCGACGCGTGGTCTACTCAGTGTGGACTGTGATTTGCAATAAGTTGGGCCATGGGTTAACTTCGATGCACGGAGCAATAGTGACGCATATTGGCCAACATTCCTAATCCAGTGTCCCGAGGGTTCGACACAACACCTACAACCTCTATCTGAAGCGATTCAAGTATGTTTCCGAACATCTAGTCGTTGCAGTGCAGTGGTTCGGGCGGTCGACACCCGGTCTCCTATCGTGTTTATCATCAGTTACGGACTCCAGTGACGAACTGACCCAATATCTCTTTCACGTACGAATGTTATCGGTGTCGCAGACCAGACCCAACACCGAGGTGTGTCAAAATCTCCCCTCCCCTCCATTCAGTCCCGTTGCTAATCGTCAGCACATGTAATTCGCAAAGCAGACTACCAAGAGTGTGTGGTTAGGCCGTGGCGATCCTGTGCCTAAAAGTTACACACGCACCTCAGTCTCGCCGTCTTTGGCCCTTGACTTGTCCCCCACGCTGCTGTGCTGTGTGGTCCAAAGGGTCTGAAGAGCTCACCGATCAATGCGACACCACTGCTACTATTACGGCTGCTCCATTATCCACACTGCTGGGGTATAATTCACAGGAAATAAAGTCCAGCAGGCGGGCCGCAGGTGGTCGAATGGTTTATAGGACGAGCAGTCTATTTAAGGTAGAAAGCGAATTCATTATAGGCAAAACAAGGGCCAGCAACATCCAGTGATTTCCTCTCAAATCTTTCGTGGACTCCACTCGCCGTATACAAACATGGGCCTATCCAGAATTTCCAAGTTGTGTCGGAAGGGAAGGGAGTTATAAGGTGTTTCTGTGTAACGACTGTGGTACTATTGTATCTGCGATAGCCTGGCAAGTGGCAACTTTTCTTTTCTCCAGATAAAGCGTGTGTATACAAGTGTACCAGATGATTATCTTCTCAAGATGGTCAGGGGAGTAAGGGCGCAAGCCTTTGTGTAGGGATGCGCGTGATTGAATTAAGGAGTAAACTACACACAAGAACGCTTTTTTGAGGCTGAGGGGGGGGAACTAGACCCCCCCAAAAGTACATGAAACAGGTAGTAACACAGAGGATAAGATCTCTTTCCGGCCAGAGGAAGAATATTGGAATCAGGATAGGCAACAAAACCGCAATACCGGCACCAGCCTTCATGCGAAAAGTGAAGATGAATTCTAGGTATATCTTTCGCAACATCGGGAGTA
Source organism: Dicrocoelium dendriticum (assembly GCA_944474145.2). Classification (NCBI taxonomy): domain Eukaryota; kingdom Metazoa; phylum Platyhelminthes; class Trematoda; order Plagiorchiida; family Dicrocoeliidae; genus Dicrocoelium; species Dicrocoelium dendriticum. The sequence goes on along the minus strand of OX104059.1, from coordinate 43,126,959 downwards.
ACGTAGTAATCGATCGAGGAGTCCGGCTGGCCCGGCACCACACTAAACCTGAGGGAATCAAGAAGGCATGCGATAACATATCAGTAAGTAGGCTTGCCAAGCCGCAAACCGGCCGGTTATTAGAATCACGCGCTTGCTTAAAGTTAAACCCAATAGAGACTTACCCCTCATTGAAGACTAACATTCGTCATATGTGACCCAACAGCCACAGGGTTGTCGCGCGTGACTAGTTGTTGGGTATCACCCACAGATAACTTTTCGGTACCACAAATAATGCTAATCTGCCGAGGAATTTCTCGGCAAAATTCCACTTTCACTTGAGGCGAACATGTCGAGTCCGTTTGAAATGAAGGTCGGCAATCGCGTGCCCGGTCCATTACCCAACCAGCTAAATGGTACACTAACACGTGGGTAAAAATCTTGTGCCGCACGTCACGGCACGAACACATAGCGCTGTTCCTTCAAGATTCGCTACTTGGTTCCTTATAATGTTGTGCGGGGGCTGAAGTCCTGGTGCGATGCCTACACCGTCCTAACCAAGGAGCACAAATCCATGCGCATAACGTGCTGCCACTGCCTACTGCCCCTTGACGTTCTGCGTTACGTATTCTGGCGGGGAAACGTCCCAAAGGCTCCTAATAGGGGGCTAAACGGGAGGAAAAAGCCACCAACACCCCGTTACGGCCACTAAGGCTGTGTGGCTATAACTATACCGGGCTTCAGGCCGGACACACACAACAAGGACCGACCCAGCTATAGAACACAGACTCAGATATGAATGGCTGACAAACTCACCCGAGCATCGGACGTAGTATCACAAGGACCGAGTCTAGACACGAACAAACGGCCCAAAAGTAGTACATACAGTGTCGAGTGGAAACGCATTCACAAATTGTTGTAGGCTGGGACGAAAAGATGGGGAGATCACCAGTCGCTAGAAATAGTCTGTTCATTGATTTATAAGTTGAACACGTCCTGAACTGGTACTTACCCATTCTCTACCGTAGCGTGGTTTAATCAGAGTTTCACGGGTGGATTGGGCGCCAGGCGTACCAGACCGTCAGCAATATTCGCGTACACGAAAGCAGTAATACCCATTCCGAAGCAGCGGACCCTTCATCTCCGTGCCACAGACCCACGAAGAGCACAATTCAACTCTGATCGGATTTACGGACGATCAAACCATGTAACACATTAAACTCAGGGTGACATTGAGCACAAAAGGGGAGCAAGGTAAGAGTGCAAAGATAAATTTGCATGCCGCTCTATGTCGCTTTAAGTGGGCCGGACATCAATCGAGGATCCCTTCTTGCAACTCCGGCAAACAGAAGAGCACGATGGTATTGGACTCGGGAAGCTCCCAAAATCAGGGGGGTTAACAAGACGAGGCGAACCAGTTTGTCTCCCTCCTTCGTGTTGGCGTCAGGTCCAGAAAAAAATATCATCTGCACACGCCCGTTCTAGGACGCGGACACGGGTGACTGGTGCACGTTCGTTGTCTCCACCGCCGCTTTTTCAATTTCGAAAACAATTTTAGCCGAATGCGCTGGGGAATTGGTTACGAAGGTGGGTGCCCTTGGAACTCCCTGAATACAAAGTGCGCTTGCAGATTCCACAGGGAGCATTAGCTCCTGAGTGTAAAAGACAGAGAGTATTTCTGAGGGTGAGTTTCACGTTTTTGAGCTTACTACTACGATTTAAGTGCAACCTAGCCACCAGTGTTAGTTGCCATAGGTTGGTCGGCGACTGTGAGATTTCTATACACAACAGTGACTTGCACACAATTGTTTTGAGGGACGTTTCAGCGAGATACCAGCTGTTCTGGACAGTAATTTCCACCATTACTAATTAATTTGTAAGTACCGCGCTATTACAAAAACAGAAAAATGAAAGTTTAGGAGTCGGAGGGTGGCTCGTGAAGACACAGAGGGTCGCATGAGATCCTCACGCTCAATGACCCTCGAAAATGGACGTGAACAACCTCACACATTCTAAAAAGTCAGTTCGGTTCATTCCCTTGTCGGAGCTACAAATTATCTAAAGTGGTAAAATCCATCAGCTAACAGCTTTGCGCAGTTTGAAAATATCTGAGTGAAGATTTCGCGAAACACCACTGCAAACTGCAAAATTCATGTGAATGCACCCGGCCCTCAGCAATCGTTGCTTCCGTACATGGACAAACGTAGACACCAGGACTCAAACAAGCTGTCACAGAAACTGAAATGTCTGCGGGATCTAATCAACCAATTCTGCACAATCCGTGTGGACTTCATATGTTATTCGCATACCGCCAAAATACCGTTTAATTTCATCACTGTTTACCTGGAGGAAAGATCTTAGGAACCAGTCGAATGAGCCAGCAATAAAGTTGATGGAAAGCATCACCGTGTCACCCTTGTGTAAACAATCACCTCAAACCCTTGTACCGTATTTGGTGACCCGGTCCATTGCAGTTGAATCTGTGCATGCATCTGTATAAGTAGACACCATGACTGCATCCAGTATTCTACCGTTAGTTAATACATCCTTACTTTTGGCCATCCTTCAATTACTTCAGTTTACTTCACAGACTTACACAGAAATTATCTGAATAGATTTAGTAAGATGTTATGTTTGCTTTCACAAATACTCGTGATTAAACGCCATGGCGTGAATGGCCGCATCAACGGGGTGCAGCAATTCAGGCCACGTTATAAGTTTTACGATGATTTATTACTGAAGTTACATTTAAGCGTGTGATATGTGTTGGTTTGCTATCGGATCTCATCCGTTCCCGATTAAATACGAGCTCCTCCTTTGCATGTCCATGCAACCATACTAAGTGATGCTGATCCCGCATGAGGATGTCGCACTGATGATGTACAGTTGGGCGCGATCACATCTCCAACCGGGGTAGGCAGAGTCCGTTATGTGGATCAAAATGTACTGGAAGTGTGACCTGTTTTCGATAAAGCAGCAAACGTTTCACGTCGTCGACGTAGTGGCATACCCCAAATTTCAGAGCATAGAAGATTATGAAACGTCGCTAAACCGGACATTTCAAAGTAAATCCTACATGTGAACTACTTTGGTGTTTACTTTTCCGTACCGTTTTTTGTAGTGCATCCTGTGCACTTGCCCATCGCATTGAGGCTGGACCTTACCATGGTGCGATGGTTTGTGTGCCGCAACGATCCATTGAGTTATGCTGTGTGGTGCTTTTGCACCTTCAGAGCCACTCATACCAGATTGGCCAATGGTTAGAGGCCAGACAAACTGAGCCTCCTGGTCCTCCAGGTTGGAGGTTTTGAGTGAGGATGGCAACTTATTCCTTAAAACGGACTCCTTGTAACCCACCTACAAACCCGCAGCCTTGCAGTCAGGTTTTTGAACGAAAGGCTTTGGTTAAGAACCCTAATCGTTCTCCTGTCTAGGCCTGGGCAACCTGACAGTATCTTGCGCATGCAATACAATGAATTTCTCTTCAAACAGTTTATTGATGCTCTGGCCGTGGTAGAGGATAATAAACGGCGCCCTATCTGCTGCATCGAGCAGGGTGGATAGGGGTTTGGATGCTACTGCTCAAGCCTTCCCGTCTTCTTATTCCCCTCTTACGCTTTTTTCCCTTATCGTCCCGTTCCAACTTCACTTTTATCCCCCAGTTTTCAACCCCCGATTCTTGGCCCTCCCCCAACATGCTTTGCTAGGCTTTTATCTTCTAGTTTCAACTCACATGCAAACGTGGAGCGTCACTCCTGTCCTGTCGACAAGCCCATGTCCAACCAAGCGGTCCATCCCAGTTCATCGGCTTCCATTTGGAGCCCTCGATCCTCCTTCAGATTGGCATGCCTCAATGTACGCACATTGCTACAGATCGGTCAACAGGCAGCACTTGCCCGAACATTAGAGACCCTCTCGATCGATATCTGCTGCTTATCGGAGACCCGCCTGCAAGACTCGAGCTCTGTGCTCACTCTGCGATCCCCTTCAGGTGACACCAGCTGTACTTTCTCATTGCGCCTATCCGGTGACGATGCAGCTTCGAGTACCAGCCAAGCTAGTGTTGGCATTGCCTTGAATCGCCGGGCTGAAGCTGCTCTGGTTGATTGTATCCCAGTCAGTAGCCGGATGTGTGCGGTCCTATTGGTTGGCTTGTTCAAATCTTCGAAGTCGCTTGGGACTAATAAGCGTCTATTCCTCATCGCTGCCTACGCCGCCACAAACTCTAGCAATGATTTGGTAAAAGACGACGTCTATCGCCAACCGAACGAACTCGTTCGTCACGGAAGAAGCTCGGACACTCATGCGCTGGCGTTGGGTCTGAGCGCTCAAGTTGAAAAATTATGCATTGTTGTACTGCATCTGGGCGGTCAGCGCGGTGCAGACTGCCCTAATGCTAACGGTGAGCGGTTACTTCACTGCTGTGAAGCTGCCCGCTTATTTCTTGCGTGTACCAAGTTCCGACACAACACCCGCCGGAGAGTGACTTGGTGCCCACCAGCATCGAACCAGCCTTGAACGCAAATCGACCACACTGCAATCACTTACCGATGGAGAACCTAGGTCCAGAACTGGCGCTGGGTTTGACGCACATGTGTGGACACCGACCATACACTTGTATGTGCTGACATCCGGTTGCTCATTGACACCAGTCAACTGTTGAAATCAGCTGTTCTATACACGTATCGAAATACGCTAACCTGTGGGTTGAGTAAGCGCTCACTGAAGAGAATTGAAGGTCACTGGTCGCATGTTCACCAGACCTTACTGGTAACAAGTAACTCCTCATGTGGTAAGTTTAATCGCCAACATGGACATTGGGTCTCTTTGCGGTCTCTGGAACTGATCTATGATCGCCGGCATATTCCGGATAGAAGTAAGTACAATGAAACTCACAAAGAGCCCTGAGGAAATCTCCGTGCTAGCCTGAACAGAGACCGCGAATCCTGGTGGTCGAATCGTGCGTCAGACATAGAAGTGCCCGCTGCCCTTGGTAACCATCAAAAGTTATTCCGGTTGATACGGGGAAAGGGCAGCAGGAGACCTGGTGTTAGTGAAACAATTTCTGACGAGAGTGGACAGACTATCCACAACTTGTCACAACGTTTGGGGCGTTAAACTGAGCATTTTGCAAAGCAGCTTAACCGGCCAAATCGTTAGATTCCTCACGGGCCAGTGATCTCCCTGCTACATTGGCTGTCCCTTTGGATCCGCTCTGTCAATCAAAAGACAAAAGTGAGATCGGATTGTTGAAGTTGTGCAAGGCCGCGAGACGATGGTCTATACCTAGCCCTCTTTAAATTCGAGGGCCCTGCTCTTGTTGATGATTTACACGAATTACCAGTGAATCTGTGGAAGGATGAAATCGTCCCAACCGACTGCGGCCGCTCCGTGATTGTTCCCATCTTCCAAGGTGGTTAGCACTCGGAATGCGGCATACATAGAGTAATCAGTCTCATCATCATCGCCTCCAAATCACTTGCCTCTGTAATTCTTCACAGCCTGACTGGGCGGCTCGTGAAGGGCCACATTCCGTGAGGAGGAAGCCGGGTTTCGTCTGGATCGTGCTGTATCGATCATATCTTCACTTTGCGTCAGTTGTTGGAACACCGTCGTGAAATCGCAGGCCCAACGTAGTCGCATTCTTCGATATCAACGGTGCCTACGATTCAGTTGATCAATGTGTCCTTTGAGGTTATCTAATCAGGAAAGGTGTGCCCGAGAAGTACGCAAATATTATGCACGCACTATACGCGTATATCACCGATAGAGTAGAGGGCTCTACGCAAGCTGTCGCGAGCCCTGCAGTATTTCCCGCGGTGTGAGACAAGCATGTCCGCTGTCACGTTTCCTCTTCATATGCGCTCTTGACGACTGCATGGAGGTTGCATTCACAAGACACGACTTAGAAGGTGTGTAGCTACTTCTGGTAAACGACTTCTTGACTTGCAGTATGCAGACGATATTGCTCTCTTCTGTGACGGTTCCCAGACGTGCCAAGCTGCATTGCACAGATTGGCACTAGCTGTCAGCCGCTTCGGGCTTTGTTTTCCACCATCGAAGTGCAAAGCTTTTCTCGAAGATTAGCAGGGATCACCTCCTGCGCCGACCCCTGTTGGGGATCGTTCAGATTTTAACTACTATCTAAAATGAGATCACGAACCCTGTAGCAAAAGTTCTAGGTGCTTGTGCTAGCCTTCGCCACTTATGGCGCCGGCGCGACATCACTCTTGCCCTGAAGGGTAGAGTGTACAATGCAGCGGTTGGTTCGCCCTTAATGTACGGCTGCGAATCCTCGCACTTTAGATCAACCGACATAAAGAGGTTAGTTAGGTTTGATCACCGGTTCCTTCGCAGTTTGGTTCACATCTGGTGTGAACACCGCGTGATCAACCAGCGTGTTCGATGCCTTGTTTAATAAAGGGGAAAAGGAACTGAACCCTTCAGCACCGTCATTTCACGCACTAGGCACCAATGGTTCGGCCACGTGTTACGCATGCCAGCCTACCGACTCCTGCGATGTGTGTTGTTTGTGCGCTGGGGTGTGGATGGAAGAAGAGGAGAGGTGGCAAAGCGATGACTTGGCTCTCACTTCGAAGGTGCCCTCGGTTGGGGCCTCTCGTCTCCTTGCTTGGTGTCCGAAAGACGACGAACACGCTTGAATAGATACACTTGATGGGATTGCCAGGAGCCGACCTCAGTGGCGTTCGTGCTGTGAGTTGCATTGTTCCACCGCATCCTTCTTAGCCTTCTCCTCCAACCACGATTTCATTTCGCACTATAATATAATTTTACATAATACCTTTTGTTGCCTAGTAGCCGACTGGTAGCTTTCCGGAACGATGCCTATCCGTTGCTGGTAGCTCAGCTGGCATGCATCTGTTGTATTTATCTTTTTATGTATTGCGGCACAGTGACCGAGGTGTTTTACACCTCTAGCTAATGTGTATAATGATGATGACTGTACAGTTGCATCATGCTGTAACGGTTCAAAGCGTCTTTGTCTAAGTGCAGGTGAGTGAATTCGATATTCATCTAATTTGGAAGATGTGCAATGAAGTAGCTGAAGCTGGTAGATTCAAACTGGTAATCCGTCAGTGACTGATGGATGGAGGAAGTGGTTTTGATGACAATTCGAACGGTTGCAACGTTGTGCTGTTTCCGTTGGTGAAATCTACGATATGTGTTGCTGTCAAATTAAGTGGGTACCATGCGTTTGCTCAACGTTATTTGGTTCAAGTTAGAGATTCTGCAGCTCTCTGTAAAATGTCTCAAGCACGTGGTTATCTTCAGAGAACACTGAGGCAGTGGATGAAGGGGTTCTGCAGAAAGTTACTCTACATTGATGTATCTCCATCACAGGCGCATTAAGCTTCTCAAAAAAACGATGCAGATTTGATGGCGGAATCTGGTTGGTAATGGACACATTGCCATTGCGTGAAGAGAAATTTTTGGATGGAAGAAGCCCTATATCTCATGCAAATGATTCACTTAGTGCTTGCATCGTCCTGATGCCTCCTCAGTATGTATTAAACGACGGGAGCCGTAGTGTACTAGGACGTCATGGTCAATTAGTTAGTTCGTGTCTGACGATTTTGTCACCAAAACTCACAGATGAAAGTGTGTTGGTAAATTCCGCAATTACTTTGCAATTGTCCATGCTGAATGGGTTCCCACTCGGCACCGAACATCTAGGTCACTCTATGTGTCATTTTGAGTGTTGTACCCTACGCACCAATTCTCTTATTCACTACAAAAATATTGCAAGAGTGCACGCATTGAGTGATAATTTTGAATCGCTCCTCTAATGCGATCCCAACCTATCGTTCCTAGTTATTTGGTGTCTGAAAGTCCGTTGAACACGGGAGCGATGCAGGAATAGCTGTACATTACGATCAACATCAGCACCTGGATTCTGGTTAACGTGTTCGTTTTTTGGATAATTGAGAGAAAAATCTATGTAAACTCTTTGTAAGTATCAATGATAGTAAAGCAGGTGTGTGTTTGTTATGTTTAACTCAAGACACTTTGATTCTATACTGAAACCACCTGTGGTCACCACTTTTCTTCGAGCGCAATCATGTTGTAACTTAAAGTCATTCTTTTGATATCGTAAAGCTACGAATGGTAATCCAGCTAACCCTAACAGATTTGGTTGGAGTTAGGATCATCTGACCGAAATACACCCGGAAATCCATCCGCTAGCCATCTATGCCTTTTGAGCTCACCGCCAGTGCGCGCTTCCTCAACCCGGTGCGCAATGGAAACAAGAGTCGGGACCCCACTTTCGCAAGACGAACATCGCCACCACTATCCGACGTCGCACACACCAGCCAGTGTCCTGTAGAACAGGCAACACTAAGCTACCAGGCACCCAACCGCACCGAAGGGAACAGCGTCGGCCGTTTGGCCCACGACTTCAAGCACCACGCCATCCTAATGCATTTTTGTCATTCGCACTACCAATTTCGATAAAGTAGTGAATGGTGATCCGCACCATGCGAAACTGGTGGCTCATTCGGTCTCCTCACTGCAATGAGTCGTAAACCAACGCAAACCATAACTTTCGTCTAGCAACTAGTGGTCAAACACCAATTCCCGCTGTAGAAAGAAGGATGCAGACCGTGGTTGTGACCCATAAGCATGAAGCAACTACTACGGGATTTTGTCCTGCCGATAGTGTTTTATCGGTAACGTAACCGGTGCCGAATTTCATTGACTTTACCACTTATTGGTGTCAAATAAAAATAATTCTTGACCGCGTAGGGAAATTTATGGACAAATTCCTATTCGAATGCGACTTACCAATCAGCATTTTGTTTTAGATCTATGATGGGAGTCTGGACATTCCTTCGAACAGTACTAACATGACACCACGTCTCATCAGCCCAGTTGTGATGTGTGGTCCACACGGACTTCGCTTCCAAACTCCTGTCCAGCTCACGCTTCCTAAATATCATGCTGACAGTGAACCTGATGAAGTGAAAGATGACTGGAAAATTTCACTCCTTCATGCATCGGCCAACTCAACATCTGCTGACGATGAGTCTGTTTATTCCGCTAGCGCCAGTCGAAGACACTCGCCCAGTTGGAGTGAAGTACCATTGGCCATGAAGTCGGATGTCCATCGAAATGCCAGTGATAGAGCCGCAATTGATGACATCACCAGCATTCCGCTTGGGATAACTTCTCAATGCGAAGATTCAAAAATTTCTATTTTGATCGATCATTTCTAGTTAGAAATTGATTTTTAGTCATGGAATTCGCCTTGTGTATTTGTAAACGACAAACAATATACATTGTGGGAGGCCTGGGTATGCATTTTCTACAAAATTGTGGCTTAGAACATTTTCCGCTTTAAATGCAACTCTAAGGTTCCATTTATTGTGCTGACTCTTGTGCTCAATCGCGCCGGTCCAAAACCTTCATCATGAGAATCAACTAACTAAACTGCGCATCAGATTAAATAACTTACACCAAAATATCAGAGTGATAACAAGGCGAGTCAGAATGGTACTATGCAAGTATTTGACATACCGATAGAACACAGAACTTATGGATCAATACGCAGGTCGGTGTATCGTAGGCCTATGTAAAATGTCAGTATTTAAACTTGGATAGCTTATCTCCAAACACTACAAACAGGAGTTGATATGAACTGTGTCTGATATATCAAGGAAAATTCATACCCCAAACGGGCCAGATAAAGAAGCGAGAGACTTCAACAAAATCCTAATGAAAAACGGGCACGAAACTTCCCTCCTCTATGCTCCGGGCTGACTATGGTGTTTTGTAGGGCGCGATCCTCTCACCCGTTTGATTCTCTTAATATGTCGAAAGTCCCCCAATACGATCAACATTTATTGGATGTAACTTTGCTGATGATATTGTCTTGGGGGGCATATCTCCCTCCATTGAGACGTCTACGCTTCTGTATGGTTTAGAGGAACTTGTGAGTTGGTCCTCGACCACATCCTTTAACCTTAATGCTTTGGAATGTACTGACGCAACATTTTTATTTCTCTGCCCTGATAAATTGCAATTTTAGATACCTCTCCTTTAATAACTTTGGACAACAAAACCATTCCTATTTTACTCACCGCTAAATGTCTAGATGTCTATTTTTCACAAAACCTCTCTTGGTTCAGGCATGTTTTGGAGACCTTTCCCAAGGTCAGCTGTTTATCTTTTTATGCGTTCCGACTTAAGAAGTTCTTCGCACTGCGAAGTATAATTTTGAGTTTTGTAACTGCATCGATACTATCTCGCTGGTTGTACTGTTCCCCAGTAAACTTCCCTGGACTACTGCCAAAAGTACCATGTTTGATTGTGCGAGGAATGAAACTTATTGCCGGATGTGGTGGCCTGTCTAGAGATTCCATAACTGCTTTTATCGTCCGTAAGCGTTTCGACGCTTGCAGGAATTTTTCTTCTAAGGTCTTAAGTGATTGCTCTCATCCGCTACATAATACTCTATCAGCAACATTCTGTCTCTCACACGCCACCAAACTTTAGGATTCTCTCTCACTTCTTCCTATCGTAACAAAATCTTGCCTTATTTGTTGCGCTTTCTTGTCGACCCTATGGATATCGCAAAGGTTTTGCATATGGGGCTACTTGAATGACATGCACATACCCTTGCCTATTTAATTCTTCAATGTGTGTTTATGTATTTTTAACTGGTCCGATTCATTCAGTGTATCGCGCAGTTATGGTGTAAAATGCTTCTAATGCACCTATTTAGGTGTAGAAAGCACACTTTGGCTTGACTTGGCTTGACTAATCGTTTGGTTTAGCAAGAAAAAGGCAGGGAAAGTGCTTAAGGTGCCAAAGCTAAAAGCTAAGTTACGACTGTCATTTAAGCGACGCAATGTAGGTACATTATTTCGGAGGCAGTTGTACTCCGAGGTGGTACGAGTATAGTCTAGGGCGCAACTGGTACTGCCAGTCCCAAGAACGCGCATTCTCACGCCCTTGGTTAAGCCTCCACTACCTCAGTCCAGTCCTTCACACGTCGTTTACCATTTCATACGTAGTTGCAGAGCCACCTACACAGGTATAACAGAGCGTCAGCTGTCGGTGAAAATAGTCAGCTTGATCAAGGTAGGTCAGAAGCCACTTATCGAACTTATCCTCATCCAGCGCCCCAAGTGCGTAGGCAAGGAGCGTAAGCGGTTTTGCCGTAAAGTACACCTGTACCGTCAATCGCCCTCCATCTGCTGGTAGACAAAACATGTTCCTTGTGATCTGGTTTGCAGTATCCGGTTCCGGTTTTGCCTGTCACTGCGGTCACCATGAGGACAGCTACAGGATGTCTGCGCCTACAGAGGGACCATGGGTGACTTGCACCGCAGCACCCACAGCTCTATCCACACACCACCCTAAGGAATAAGACCGGGGAGCCACATTTCATCAAAGGCTCCGACCCACACACCTTCAGCATGCACAGCAACAACATGGGATCTACGCGTCAAATGACACTCATGTTCCACGCTACACTGAGGTGAAGGTGATCAAACAGCCTGACCCAAGTTTGTGCGTGCAAACGGACGCACTGGTCACATGGGTTATATATTGTTAGTAAGCCGGGAACAGATGGTGAATGGTCAAAACTGTGACCGTGTGATTGTTTGCGAATGTATGCACGCATATGTGTACTGATTGTTAGTAAACAACGTCTGATTACCATTGTTTTACTGCACCGATGTATGTAGTCCAACTGCGATTTCGTCTAATACTATTCCTGAGTAGTCACACAGTGCTTTGCTACCTCTACGTTGACACTAGCTCTGAGTCCGAACTTTGTCTACTTCTATTCGTACTAGTTCGAGCCACGTCGATTCCTATTCATACTAGTGTATCCATTGCCGTAAACGGCACCGCGAAATCCCATTTAACTAGGTATCTGTGCCATTTGGGTAATCGAAATATCTATTCAATCGATTGCCAAATCGAGGAATATTTGAAACGCTTTGAACTTTGTTGTATTTCCACTAAAGATCTGAAAGAGAAGAAGCGAATAACCTATTTCCTCCCTACTACTGACAGTAAGCTTACAGCGTTGCAAGGAATGTGAGTTTTCTTTTTACCTGCCGATTTCATTAACATATGATGCGCTCTAAGCATTACTGTTTAAATACGTTCAACCAGCAAGTTTCGAAACAGCAAAAAGCGCTAAAGTTCACATGCTTGCGGGCAAAATTAACGCGGATATATGCGCTTTCATCTTCCAACTCCAAACACAAGCCGCACACTGTAATTGCAGACTCAACCTCGTAAATGTCTGACCGTCGTAGTCAACTTGTTTAGTTCCAGCAAAGTTAATTCTTCGCCTTGGACCAACTTTTTTCATTGAGTTCATTGAGTTGTAGAGAGCAGGAGGGAAATCGCTTGTCAGCCCCATCGATTCCGTATCATACTGGGTTTGATGCGTGTCGTTTCGTTACGACGTTCCTCTAGGGTTCGTCGTAATTGCAGTGACAGCCGCAAGATTCCAGCATTCTCAGCGAGTGTTTGTCTAGCAGCCCCTTTGAAACTTTCTTCGGATGGAGCGTCTGCAATTGCTTCCGCTAAGCTGTTCCAGTCATTCACCACTCTAGTGGATAGAGTGATGTCCTTGCGAATTTTGTGTCTTCTTTGCTTAAACAACTTCCATGTGTGCCCTCGGGTGGAACAGTCAGTGTTGGGCCGGAAGAATTGTTGTAACTCACTTCCAAGTTCCCCTCGGAGGATGCGGCTAGTGTAGATGAGGTCACCCCGGCGACGGCGGAGCTCGAGGGAGAACAGATTTAGCTTCTGGAGTCGAATGGGGTACGGGAGATCACGTAGCCCCAGAACAGCTTTTGATGCACGTCTCTGAACCTTTTCCAGCAGAGCGCTTTCAAACTTTGAAAGCGGATGGCTAGCTGGTAGGCCATATTCTAAGACTGGACGGACGTACGAAGTGAACAAGGGTCGAAAAATCTCGGGAGTCATTCGAGCGAATGATCTTCTTAAGGCACCTACCAGTCTCCTTCCAGTGGCCACCTTCTTTAACGTGTCCTGCGTCGTTCTAAGGTCAGAAGTCACGATAACTTCGAGATCTCTCTCGTGGGTGGTATTCCTAAGGAGAAACCCACCAATGTGGTATGCACCGTAGGGTTCGGTGCCACCTATTGGGAGAACAGCGCATTTATCTCGGTTTACTGGCAGTTCCCACTTGATGGACCATTCGTGTAGCTGGTCCAGAGCCCCTTGTAATCTGTCCGCATCCTCAATGCTGGATACTGTTGACCAAAGCTTAAGGTCATCGGCATAGATCAAGCAGTCGGTTTGTAGCGCAGTCGGTAGGTCGTTAATGTATAGGTTGAAGAGTTCTGGTCCAAGCACTGATCCTTGGGGAATGCCGCTAGTCATGGGCACTGGAGCAGAGAGGGTTTGGTTTACTTGTACGCGCATTGTCCTACCCCTTAAGAAATCGGCAATCCAGGAGAGAAGGTTTCCCGTAATGCCAATTCCCTGGAGTTTATGTAGCAGTCGTACGTGTGGAACCTTATCGAAGGCTTTGCTAAAGTCAATGAATATTACGTCAACCTGTTTTCGGGTATCTACGGCTTCTGCTCATGTTTCCCTGGCGATGAGTAAGTTAGTGATGCATGAGCATGCTCTCCGGAAGCCATGTTGAGCAGGTGAGATGAGGTTTAGATGCACACAGTGTAGCTGGAGAGCCCACTTGACTATTCGTTCCATGGTTTTGCATACGACTGATGTCAGACATATTGGCCGGTAGTTGGCTGGGTCTTGTTTGTTTCCCCCCTTGTTAGAGCACTAAATGGACAGGATCAATGGGTGAAAGCCGCACTTAGGGAAAAGCATTCCCTGTTATACAACTCCAACGGCAGAGTGAAGTCTAGTTACGAGAAGCCGCAGAAAGGTAAACTACCAACAACATACAAAACGAGTGGCAACGCACATGCTGTTTACGGTGGGAGAAGTTAGAAGGATTGTAGGTCATGTGGCAGCAATCATTCCAGACTGATTTGCAAGTCAGTGTCATACCTGTGCTAAGATAGCGCATGTTCAGTCAGTTAGTCGTAGCTTGAAAACTTGTATAGTTCGAGTTGCGACGGATGAACACATGATATCATCTGCTTTTCATACACATGCACTTATTACTGGTTCCTGGGACCATCGAAATCATATGATGCAGAGAGTTGTTGTCATCTGGGTGCATGATCTGGAGATGCCCTCGTTTTCTTATGTGTTAGGGAATTAGGCAGTTTGCTTGTTTGAACACTGCTCACATTTGTTTGAGTCACAAACACACCAGCATCCACTGCGTCTGCTCGGATGCTACCAGTAACCGGTAGCCATCCTCACACTCGGCACCCGTCCACATCTTCCCCATCTCGTTCTATTCTAGTTTTATTTGTAACTTTAGCTGGTTTATCGCCCTTTTAATAAACCTTTTTCTAGCTTGGAGGTGTTTCGGTGTTGCCGTTCCCAGCCCTGACACCACATAGCCGGTTTCGTCCTCGTTTAGAATCATCAGATGGAAATATTCTGAGTTGCGGTGGAACTCGAAGCCTAGGGGCTAATGGCTGACGCCTTGATCACTATGGCCCTAAGATCCGTGAGCAACACTTGGCACAGCCGTAGGGAATTCAGCTTATTCAGTTCAGGATATCTCCATCTGATGAGTACAAACGAGGATTAAACCATATATGGGGTGTCAGGGTTGGAAGGAGCAACACCGAACCAACTGCAATACGGAACTACGGTCCTTGAGATCGTAACGACCGAGGTCTACTTCAGAGTGAACCGAGGTCTGAAAAGAGATTGCGTGTCGCAACCCAACCATACTGTGGGTACTCCAACTACAACATTTTCTAGCTTATTTTGTGTGTTCTCTCACTCACCGTCGGCTAGTAGTTTGAGAATCTGCTATACAGCGCACGACCGACGCGCTAACGGTGGACGCCTGCACACGTTTATTATAGACACCGGTAGTACCAACTCCTTTATTCCGTACTCGTATTACAAAAGCTTATCTCGTAAAGTTGTAATGGGACAGGTTACTAGTTCTGTCAGAGGGACAACTGGACATGCACGTTAAGTTCCTTGTGTATGTAAATTTCCTTTCACAGTTGGTTCTCCAAGTACAGACAAAATTGTTTTTTCGTTTTAGACTCTTACGATTCTGCTATAGGCCTTAAATATGTGACCAGTCAGTACATTGTTTATCAACAATTTCTGATTCAGTTTATATCAAGTCTTGCTCCCTTGTAAACTGTCCAAACGCTGCTGGTGACAAGCGTATCAAGCCCATCAAATTTGAAGTTCAAGGCACCCCTGTGTCCGTTTAAAGACGACAAGTCGCTTTCAGGCTCCGGAAGCCAGTGACACGTTTGTTTAGGCAGGTGGTTTATGTGGGCATTATTACCGCAATCCCAACTGTCTCCTGGAGCCAGATGGACGAGGTAGTGGGTAATAGACAGGTAGTCACCTTGTCAACATACACATCAAGCGCAGTCACACATGGGAAGTCAAACAACAGCCAATAACTCAAAATGCCGATATCGAATAAAGTAAAGGCGTATGCTAGAGGAGACGGGGTGCACGATCATTGTGGTCGTGCTAGGCTCAAAGAGCGGTTCCATGCACTCAGTGTGGAGCGGACTACGGTCCAGCCACCGCCTTGTGTGCGATTGATTCCCAACTACAGCGTGCTTCTGTTTGCCTGTGAAGGAGTGTGGGCCGGCTCCGTTGATGAAACGTGGCTCACATCCACGTGCCTCGCGGTCTTATTCCTTCGGGTTTACACGGGATATGGGGTGTGTGGATGGAGCTGTGGGTGGTGCAGCGCAAGCCACTCACTGTCCTTCTGTAGGCGCAGGCGTCCTGTGGCTGACCACAGTGACAGGCAAATCCGAAAACGGATGCCGCCAACCATTACAGCAACCCGGACTTCAGGTTGGACCGCTCCGATTGTTAGTTCTCTTAGATTTGACAGTAAATCGTTTGGAATTTGTGGCTAATATCATTCTGTTCTGAGCAAGTGGTAATTACAAAACGTTACGTTATTGCAAAGTCTACGGATGTTGTTCAACACTTGAAAGGATCTAAGTGTTTTTATGCCCGATTTGTAAGATGCTACCAATAGTATTTGAAGAACATTTGGTTGCACTTAGCACTAAAGGCACGGCAATCGGACTTTTTGTCACAACTTTCTACTGTGACATGTTACCATGATGCTAATCACGCACCGAGTACGAAGGTAGGGTGAACAGTTAACTCGTCTGGATCCGAAGTGTATTAAGAAAGCAGAAAAGAATGGAAGACAGGTAAGCAAGATCAGACAGCAGTCTTACAATGCGACTTACGAGGAGAGCAAGTGATGGGTATGCACCCAGTTAAACAAACCGACGACCGGAAGACCTAAACAAGAATGATGTTCCTCAGCATTTGAGTGAGTCTAAGTTTGTTTAAGCCCGATTTGAAAGATGCTTATCTACAGATTCCTCTTGACGAACAATTGAGTGCTCTCACAACTATAAACACGCCATTCGGGTTATTTCGTTTCAACTTTGGTCTCATTGTATATCCGTCAATTTTTCGAGACGTTATGAACTCTGTCACTGAGAATCCAGATGGTATGGCCGTGTACCACGACGACGCTTGTTGTTCCTGTTTCTTCAAAAACGCTTCACGGCGAGTGACTTTGTACACTTTTGGAAAAGGTTTGTGAGTTTAACGTAAACATAATTAATTCACATTGCCTGTCCAGCCCATCAACACTTTCCTGTCCTGGCTATATCATGGATGGAAGGGGTTTTCATCCATATCCTCCTTGTTTCTTTTAGTTATCCAATGCTAATACTCCCAGAAGCTTAGAGGAACTTCGTTCTTTACTGCGGTCTACAATACTACTGAAGATTGATTCCTAATTGTGCCAAAAAGGTGGAACCTCTATTCGAATTACTGTCCGCAAAAAAAGTTTGTTTTAGACCATCGTTCATGAAAATGCGCTACGTACTTTGCTCCACCTTCTGTCCACGGATGCGGTTTTACAATCCTTGTTGTCAAATTGTCATCAACTGTTATCAACGGTGCCTCACTTACTGATATAGGGGCGGTATTAGAACAAGATTGTCATCCGATGCCGTGTGTCTCTAAACCAGGAATGTCCAAAGTCCGGCCCTCGGGCCAAATGCACACCGCATTGACATTTCAACTGGCCGGCGGCCTCAACACGAAATAATACATTCAAGCTTGCATTGTTTGCATCCATACATTATATAAATTGCAAAACTTAAGCACGTTACGATTACATAATTCGATGTCGTCAGATGGTGCCACTAATCACTGATGTAGTATTGCTTGTTTCTAACCTACTAAGAAAAGTCAATCTAGCACTTTTACTAAAGGGTCTTTAATAAATCAAAATTAAACAAGATCTCCAGAGCTCAGTTTCCCCATTCACATTAAAAGCTTTAATCAAGCATTTATATCATTTTGTTTGTTAACCTAATGTCAGACTGAATATGATCCGACATATTTTTACCTCACAAAATGTGGTGCTCCTTGCAAAATGTCTGGACACCCCCTGTTCTAGACGTCTTAATCCAGATGAACACAGATACACTCAAACCATGAGAGAAGCTCTGGCGGTGCACTGAGCGGTCCCTCGCCTCCACAAATGGTTGGCGGCATCCGGTTTCGGATTTGCCTGTCACTGTGGTCAGCCTCAGGACGCCTGCGCCTACAGAAGGACAGTGGGTGGCTTGCGCTGCACCACCCACAGCTCCATCCACACACCCCATATCCCGTGTAAACCCGAAGGAATAAGACCGCGAGGCATGCAGATGGGAGCCACGTTTCATCAACGGAGCCGGCCCACACTCCTTCACAGGCAAACACAAGCACGCTGTAGTTGGGAATCAATCGCACACAAGGCGGTGGCTGGACCGTAGTCCGCTCCACAATGAGTGCATGGAACCGCTCTTTGAGCCTAGCACGACCACAAGGATCGTGCATCCCGTCCCCTCCAGCAACGAGCAACTGTCTCCTAGAGCCACTATGGACGAGGTAGTGGGTAATAGAGAGGTAGGCACCGTGTCAACATGCACATCAAGCGCAGCCACACCGGAGATGTCAAACAACAGCCAATCACTCGAAATAACATTATCAAATAAAACATATCTGTTAAATAATACGGCCATACCAACATAACTCTTCGATAAATTGGCATATGAATAAAGAATCCACGTGTGTACAAAATGTCCCGAATTTACTCAAAAAATGCTAGAAACGCAATAAAGTTAATGGAGATAACCACAATTAGCGAAAGCAACGTGGCCAGTTAGTAGAAGATTAGTCAGGTAGGCAGAACAAAGGAAATAAAGTGGAATAAAATTTATCCAGCTTAAAAACACCTAGTTTAAGTGTACGTTGGTTTAGCCCAACTGCGGTGAAGAAGTATCATGAGTGCAACATCAGCCTCAGCATAGGGCACAAATACCTGTTTGAAGTGCACCTCACTATTGTAACCGATAACGAAGTGTTACAATTCATTTATCATCCTCAGTAATGTTTGGTTAGATCGTCTGCTGCAGTGGTACAGCGCTGGAGCGTTGCGCTGACCGCATATTCTTATGGTATTTAACATCAGAGTGCTAAACACATTCCACGTGCTGATTAGTTGTCACGATACGGTACGTCTAATAAAATGGAGAGTTCAGAGTGCCTTTTGACGCAGCCATTTCCGGTAAACCGTTCACATATGATTCCTGGTGTACGCAAATATTATCATGCCGTTCTGTTATCAATCCGTAAAAGATGGAACCCTGACCAGACTCTGTGATAAACTTTCGCTTACAGTCGATGGAATTCTGTGTGTTTTCATGATAGCATTATTGTGGCTCCCACGCTACGAGCGGCTGTGTTATAGGGCTTGCAATCCTGCCATCTAGGTGTGGAATAATGAAATCTTTGACTCGACTGACATGTTGGTTCAAAGAATCGCGGGCAGTGCTGATCTTTAGCTAAGCAAATATTCCCACTCCAGTGAGAAAATCAGGAGCAAATGAATTGTGAGTTAGGAATTATTTTCGAGTAAAATTTCATCAGACCCAAACCTTTTTATAGCAGAGAAAAGATGCTTTCAGTGGCAAAGTGGACTGGTAAATTGATTACTGGGTTGTTTGAATAGTCAAATTGATAGTTTTAGGCTAAGTCTTAGATGAAATTCAAGGTAAAAAGTGAGTTAAATGTAACATAAAAGACCGACATCAAATGTAATCAACTTAGGTACCATTGTGCATCGACCAAGGCAGTAGTAACGGACAGATGTAAAGCCTTGGAACACACAATTCAAGCCTCAAATGGCAAATGTATATCGCATCGGCAGTGGAGAGGAGGGGTTTGCGTAAGACTTGCGTGAAGCGTTCAGGTACTGAGTGTATAACTTTGGTCGTGCACAGAGTTGGGACATAATAGTGCTGTTTGCAGATCTCATCTCCCCTTTTCGAACCAGGTCGTAAAGTGCTCGCGAATCCTCAGAGATAGGAGCCCCGTTGTGCGATCCACGTATTGTGCACCACAGGAGTACGAGTAAGGATAAACAAGCATTAATCGTGTCCACGATGGCAGTCCATCCTCCAAAGGTTTTCCAAGCAATGGCTTGCTGTAGTAAACATTCCTCAATCGAGCCGCATAGTAAGTCTTCTCAACAGCGGCTTTCAAGCGTCGTGATAGGGTATTAGCAAAGGAATCGCCATTATATTGCAAGTACCTGAACACCTGCCTTTTGGGAGCAACCCTCGTAGATGGCGTGCATTTGTGTTCCTTCAGATGCTTTACGATAAATTTGTCTGGATGGCCATTTTCTTTCAAGGCGTCGCCGATTCGATGCAATTCTTCGTTGACGGTATCCTGCGTTCAGATACTTCGCGCCCTGAAGGTGAGAGATCAAACCAAACTTCTACTGTACCGTAACGGTACTGCGGAGTGAAAGCTCGTGTATCGCCTGGTCAATGAATGCTTTCTTTGCATTTTTCTACAGATTGATCCGTCAGAGTAACGGATAACATCAACATCCAGAAAAGTTACTTGATTTCCAAACTCATGCTCCCAAGTAAAGTGGAGATTCGCATGAGCGTCATTAAAGCTCACAGTAACTGTGCAGCATGGTTTTCCGATTTGCGAAGTACGAATGTGTTATCAACATAACATACATACATTTCGGAATCGCTAGTATGCGTTCTGTGTGGTGCATTTTTCAATTTTGACATAAAGATCTTGGCAAAGATAGGCCGCAGTGGGAAAAGTATTCTTATCCCACTATTCAACTGATCCTGACATATTGGTGGCCAGAATTAAATGCCGATACACTCTGCACAGAAAAGAAGAGCGCCAGCTGCTCACATAAGACCCATTCTTGACCATCTAACTGGATGTCGTGGCCCATAACATATGAGGCTTAGCAACGAGTATATGTGGACTACTGTGGTCCATTTCTTGACAAATGCTATGTTCTGATCATAATTTTGATGGCCAGAAGTGTATTTCACTATCACTGCACCATCATATTTCCCAAGCACGGATCTTTGCAAAACTTTTGGTCGAGGAGGAGTGCATCTGTCTTGGTCACAGATGATGGAACTCACTTCATTGCTAAAAATACTGACGAGTGGCTAAAATTTGCACCAAGGCATCCTCAGTCCAATGGTACTGCCGAGAATTTTGTGCGAATTATGAAAGCACATTTACGTTGCTCAATCCAGCAACTTTGAATAAGTATGACATAGGAGTTGACAAGTTCCCTATGCAGTACAAGTATACAGTACACTCGACTACCGGAGAAAGCCCCGCTACGTTGTGCAAGAGGTGTGGGTTCAGGTCAAAGATGTTGGGCGTGGATTCTACCGAGTTTATGTACTACCGTGGAAATGATCTCCGACCATCTAGTGGAATAATCCATATTCACCTTGGCTCTTGTTGGGTGGAGTATAGGATACTAGTTGGTAAGCAATGACACGTAAGACGTGTCGACTACGAGACAGTACAGAAGTTGGAGGCGACTGAACCCAACGTATATTGTGCAGGCTACAAAAATAGGAAGCAAAAGAGCCAGAGCGAGAAACGTGCAGCAAGGTACGCACCAAACCGGTTTGTGTCCACGGATGTGCAGTCAGTAAAACAAATGGACGTTTTGAAGGTTAGAACAACCTTAAAATCCAATGTTGCAAACTACTGAAATAGTGTGTTTTCCGGTACACTACAAGGGCCTCCCCCTAGAAGGCGGAAGGATGGAAGGCTTCGATGGAGCTGTTAGTGGGGGAAAAGGAAGGTGAGGATGAGTGCGAATAGTTGCATGGGCTTGAGTAAAGGCTTCCGAAGTGTAGTGTGTAGCAGAGTTCGCTGGGTCCAGGCTTTTATTAGTTATTATGCATGATGATCGTGCGGACGAGAGTGCATCGTCGGTAGGCCGTCAGGGTGGGTTGGTCGGACTGCAAAGAAACTGGCTAGTCCAGCGAAAAGGCCGACTGAACCTTCCCTTTGGTGCAAACCCGACGGTGCGCTTGAGAGGTGTCACTCCCCCCATCGCACTTTAGTCCACAGTCCTTGTCCCACGAAGGAACCCAGGCGTCCTCATCTCACGAATAAATCCGGGCGTCCTCGCCCCACGAAGAAATCTGGCGTCCTCGTCGGCAAAGCCTAGGCGGCGTTTGGGGACCAATCCGTTCGTGGCTGTCTGCGGCTGAGGGCGGCTGTCTGTTCCCTGGGTGAGGAAGGGTGCCTTGGGTCGGCTGGCGAGTCACTCTAGGGTTTCCTGGGCAGTTCCTGCGGTTGGGTTTCTGCAAGCTAGAACTCAGAAGGCGTTGGCAAGGGTCGGGGAAGTGGCTTTAGGTCGGCGAAGGAACATGCCATGCATGATAACAGCAAATATGCATTTTAGGTTCTCAAATGTTTGGGTTTTCTGTCGGTTTTGCAAAACGTTAGAGAACAAGACGCACGATTACCACTAAAGAAGAAACTGTCGTGTTATTGGAAATAGCAAACGTTTGCAAAATCTGAAAAACGGACCGGACGTTTGACCTGTCTACCGCGTCGGTCGGTTGCTTGGGGTTGAGGCGGAATCAGTTGCAGGTCAAGGGGAACGGAGGGTTTCGGGCTATCCAGTGCTCGGGAAGTCACCACAGGTGCGGGTGCTTGTGCGGGAGCATCAGCATGGGTTGCAAGTGGCTCGTCAAAGAAAGCCACTTTGAGGCGGTCGATGGACACCGTTTTCGGTGGCCGTTCTGGTCTTAAGTAAAATGTTTCGCAGTCCGTTGCAGCAATATGAAAGGGCCAGAGTAGGGAGGCTGGAGATGGCGCCGCATTGCGTCAATGTGGCGGAAGACGTGAGTGCATGTAGAGAGGCCGCTGTGCATTTGCACATCGCTAGTCTCTTCACGGTGCGGGGTCGGGCGTAGGGAACGCATGCGTTGAGCTAGGGAGGACGCAAAGTTAGGCGGAGGCATACCCGACGATGCGGGAGGTGCAACGAATTCTCCTGGTAACTTTAGCGTTGTGCCGTAAACCAGCTCTGCTGGTGCACATTGCAAGTCAACTTCGATGCTGCTGCGAATGCCTAAGAGTACGAGCGAAACGTTTTCGCTCCAGCTAGGGTCGGAGGAGGCGCAGAGCGAGACTTTAAGCTGTTTATGGAAGCGTTCAACTAACTCGTTGGCTGCTGGGTGATACGCTGTGGTATGAATGTGGCAGCAGCCTGAAAAGTTGCAGAACGTATCGAATCGTGAAGATTCAAAAGGCGTTCCTCGGTCAGTTGTGATGGTGGATGGGCATCCGTAGTGCGAGTCCCACCGGTCCAAGATGGCCCGGATAACAGTCTCAGCTGTGCAATCTGTTACTGGAATGGCTTCTGGCCATCTGGTGAAGCGGTCGACACATGTAAGAATGTACGCGAATCCGCGTGAAGGATGCAATGGACCTACTAGGTCTAAGTGTACATGCGAGAACCGAGAGTCCTGGGCAGGAAATGAGCCGAGAGGACTGCGGGTGTGACGGTGTATTTTGGAGCGCTGGCATTGAAGGCAGGCGCGCGCCCAGGTACGAAAAGCTTTGTCCATGCGTGGCCAGACGAAATGTTCGGTGACCAGTTTCAAAGATGCACGGATACCACGATGTAATAGTGAGTGCAGTGCGTCTGAAGGAGACGGGCACGAGCGGTCTAGGACAACCTGTGGAAGTGTCACAAAGAATGGCTCCTTCCGTGGTTTGGAGAGGATCAGGTTGCATATGCAGCGAAGTGGACTGCAGAGTGCTGAATATCTTCGTCTTGAGTCTGAGCCAATGCCATAGCGGCAAGCTCGACTGTCCGCAAAGACTGGAGTGTGAGGTTGACGCGTGAGAGAGCGTCGGCGACGGGATTATCGACACATGTGACATGACGTATGTCAGCAGTGAACTGCGTGACAAAGTCCAGTTGTCTTGTTTCCCTTCGTGAGTATTTATCGCAAGCCGAGTAGAAGGCAAAGATAAGGGGCTTGTGGTTAGTGTAGACCATGAAAGCGCGGCCTTCGAGTGTGTGCCGGAAGTGATGAATGGCTAGGTAAATGGCAAGCGGTTCTCTGCGAAACGTGCTGTAGCGGGATTCCGCTGGCTGCAGACGCTTGGAGAACCCAAGGGGTTGCTATTGCCCACCAACGTATTGTTGGAGGACGGCTCCTACCGCGCCGTGTGAGGCATCTGTCGTAATAGAAATGCGTGCAGTCGATTCGGAATGAGCGTAGAGGGCTATGTTGGAGATAGCATCCTTGAGCTCGGCAAAGGCTGCCTGTGCTGTGTCAGGGAAAGCGAACTTACATTCATTCCCTCTGAGGAGGTCGGTCAGAGGCTGTATGAGCTGCGCGCAGTGCGGAATGAAGCGTCGATAGTAGTTGACCAAATCACAAAATCGACGGAAGCGCTTGTACGAACTCGGAGCTGGGAAGTCCTTGATTACCTGGATCTTATCAGGAAGGACTTCGATACCAGACGATGAGACGATGTGGTCTAGGAAACCTACCGTTGATTTGCCGAGTTCGCACTTAGTCGGGTTGACTGTGACACCGTGTTGGGTCAAGCGCTGGAAGAGATTTCGAAGATGGTCGAGTTGCTCTTGTTCGGACGAACTGGTGACTAAAGTATCATCGAGGTAGGAATAAGCGAAGTCTAGGCCAAGTGTGACATCGTGGATGAAGCGTTGGTAGGTTTGTGTGGCGTTGCACAGTCCAAACGGCATGCTTAATACTTCAAACAAACCGAAAGGAGTGATGACGTTTGTTTTGGGAATGTCATTGTCTTCCACTGGTATCTGGTGATAGGCGCGAAACAGATCGATCATGCTGAAGATCGTCTTACATATGAGGCATGCGGTAAGGTCCTGCATATTTGGGATGGGATACCTATCTGGGACGGTTAGGCGATTGAGTGCGCGGTAATCACCGCAAGGGCGCCAGTCGCCAGATTTCTTGGGGACCATCTGCAGGAGAGAGGACCAAGGGCTGTTAGAAGGGCGGATTATTCCTAGTGCAAGCATGTGCTCAAATCCGCCCTAGCTACCTTTAGTTTCTCGGGCGATACTCGGCGTGGACGGCATGACACAAGGGGGAGCCATCCGTCCGTATGTGACTTGAGCGTGACTTGCGTGACTTGAGCTGCCACTGGCAAAGCTGCCTTCATTGGCTGAACGAGCTTGAGATACCGTGAAAAGATAAGTGTAGTCTGGCGAGATCCGGAGAAATGCATAGATCGGGGATATAGATGCGACATCGGCGATGCCACGTACACTTAGTTTCGATGCAGTGTCGACTATCATTTGGCGTTTCGCATCGACCAAGAGGTTGAAATGCCTGAGAAATTCAATGCCGATGATGGCAAAGCGGACTGCAGTGACGGTGAACACTTAGCGGAACGTGCGCCGAAGACCTAGGTCCAGGGTAATCGACCGATGACCGCAGGTGGCTATTGGTGTGACATTGACGGTACTGGGGCTTGTCAACTGAGAAGCGATAGGCTCACCAGGAATAGGGGCATGACGCTGACCTCTGCTTCGGTATCAACTAAGAACTGGGTATCGGAGTCATAATTCCTAATGTAGATGAGACGACTTTGGGCTTTGCCGACACCGTTAGTCGCGAATACGGGCCGGCCTGGAAGTCTCCCTGCTTGGCGGTAGAGAAACTGCGTTTTTTACCGCAATTACGGGCTTTGTTACCAAAACGCGAGTGGCAAAAGCAAAAGCCTGCATTGTGAGGCTTCTTGCGACGAGGTGATGAGCTAGATCGGCTGCGCAGCTTACCATCTAGGGAGAGTTTCTCGTCTTGGCCTTGTGTTGACGCTATTTGAGATGATAAAGAGTCGATTGCCGACGGCTCACATGTCGCGTATGTCGCTGGGGCTGCGCCAGGGCTAAGTCGAGCGAATGTCCTAGATTCGTTCATTGGCTGATGTCATTCGATGACACGGTCTGCTAGTTCTGCAACTGCTGCGAGAGGCAGGGCACTTGCCACGGCAAGGATGGCGTGTTTGTTTTCTGGGAGGCATTGCATACACATTTCGCGGAGAATACCTGCGTCCCTGCTGGATGTGCCTAGGAGCTGTTGCATTTGTCGCAACAAGGCTGAAGGCATTTTGTCCCCTAGCTGCAGATCCCTAAACAGTTGCTGCAGTCGGACCAACTCAGACGGCATGATTCGCTGAATAATCGCCTGCTTTAAAGTCTCATATTTCGCAGCGGGAGGCGGGCAAGCTATGATGTCTCTCACTTGGGAGGATACACTTTGCGGAAGCCGGGACATAAGTTGATGATATTTAGCATTATCAGATGCAATTTTACAATTGTAAAAGGGGGATTCCAAACGCGAAAACTGTACCAACGGGTCATTCTCCCAAAACAGTGGAGGCTAGCTCTAAGACACTAACCACGTACGTAGATGGTTTATCATCTGGATTATTCAACTTGAGAAATGAATAAGTATTTGCGGCAACTGAGAAAACAAAACGATAGCGAGTATTGAATCACCAAATCACTGGAACGAACTCACCAGAATGAAAACTCAAAATGGCGGACAGCGTGTTCCTGATAGGGGGTCACCAATTGTTGGGCAGAGCCTGGGATACTAGTTGGTAAGCAATGACACGTAAGACGTGTCAACTACGAGACAGTATAGAAGTCGGAGGTGACGGAACCCAACGTATATTGTGCAGGCTACAAAAATAGGAAGCGAATCAGCCAGAGCGAGAAACGTGCAGCACGGTACTCACCAAACAGGTTTTGTGTCCACGGACGTGCAGTCAGTAAAACAAATGGACTTTTTGAAGGTTAAAACAACCGTAATATCCAATGTTGCAAAATATTGAAATAGCGTGACTTCCGGTACGCTACAATCTCGGTTGTGTCGAATACTCGATCTGTTTATTATTTCAGTACACAGCAGACCCTACGAACAGATCTTCTAACTTGCCTAAAAGTCCTGAGATTTTGATTGAGCCTAAGACTTCTTTGTCCGAGTCCATTCCAAAACAGCGCGCTGCGTGAAAAGTGGTAGTGCAAAGTACGCCGGAGCAAACACAAAAATCTGAATGTCTGCAGAACAAAGGACGCCGTTACCACATTGACCCATTAGAACTGTGGCGGACGTGGTGATCGTTCTTGACGATAATTTGGTGTACTTGTACCTATTCAGTTAGTGCAATTTCGGATTGATTTGTACGATTTCGACATGCCTTCGCTGTGCGATATTACTTAAAACGATTGCAAAGAATTTGCTTGTTTTTCATTTTCACGTTTATCTATTTCGCTGCAGTTGTTGTACAACTTTGTTTTACTTAACTATATGTATATACACTTGGTTTCGAGCTCGTCTTCCGTGGTTCTACCTTGGTTGCCGCTGGATTGTTGTGATTGCGCGCATGGCTGCCTGCTCTATTTACGATCGGACTCTACGTACACGTACACTTCGTCATACCTCGCGATTTACGATGGTCCGACGCTAAGGCGCGTCAGGATATTTTATATGTGAGTTAGACCTGAGTGACTGAGTATTTTCCTTTGCCGGTTCCTCCATATAATTGATGACCCCGCACTTTTACTTATTTTTTTGTATAATTTTCCTTTTTTCAAAATGTCTGACCACGCGCGCGCTATTAATGCGTCGGAACATTCCTTTGGACTCGTTTTGCCTTCATTTGACATTTTTAACCCACGTGTTTGGTTCATTCAAGTATAAGCTGTTTTCCGTTTTCGTAAGACCAGTCCACAACGTTTTTACATGTGATTGCCTACTTACCGTCCAACATCGTCACCGAGGTCATCGACATTCTTGATCCTATGCCCCTAGAGTCCCCCTATGATAAACTTAAGGCAGCCATATTAAAGCGCTCTACAGCCTCGGATGAGACACGGCTTCAGCAGTTACTCTCTGGCGTTGGGATTGGAGATAGAACGCCTTCTCAGTTACTCTGACACATGCGTTCCCTCTTCGGTTCTTCCATACTGGATGATTCCGTTCTCCGCCAATTGTGAAGTAATTGTCTTCCCGCGAATAACATGGCTATTTTAGCTGTTCTCGCCGACGATCTTCCGCTAGACAAACTGGCAGAAGCTGCCGATAAAGTTCACGAACGCTTCATTAAAATGTCAGTATCACACGTCACTGAGACTAGCTCAGGCAACCTCTCCGGAACCATGAAACATAATACATTCAACGAGAGACTTTCTAACTTAGAGCTCACCTTGTCCCTCCTCACACGCGACCGCGTTCCTTCGCGACGATCCATTTATCGATCCAAACGTTCTAGCAACTCTCGTACAAGACAGTCGCACCGCTATTGTTATTATCACCACCGCCTTTGAGACGCAGCACGTAAGTGCCGTCCAGGGTGTAAACACCTTAAAGCCTTTTCCACTCCTACATCGGGAAACCAAATGGCCAGCCAGTAATGGCGGCGACTGTCGCTGTCCAGGTTACTAGTCGCCTGTTGTACGTGCTTGACTCAACAACCACACTTCACTTCTTGATTTATACTGGTGCAGAAGTTTTCGTTCTCCCCCGTTCTCTGTAAAAACGCCCCCTGCAACCAGCTGGTCCAATGCCTACGGCAGCTAATCAGACTAAAATCGCTACCTACGGTCAGCAATGACTTACTTTGAGTCTCGGACTACGGGCGTAACTTCCCTTTTATTTTTACCATCGCCGATGTGCAAAAGCCCATCATCGGAATCGACTTCCTCAGCAAGTTCGGTCTTGTTGTCGACCTACGTCGTGGGAAATTACGAGACGATACAACGTCTTTAAGCATACCTGCAAACTTGCTTCAGTCACTTCTCTCGGGATTCGCATCCTCATACTTGACGACTTACAGTCCTGTGCAATGCACCGACAATTTCCGTCCCTAATTCGAGCGAGAAACGATACTTCCGACCCCAAGCACCATGGACGCCATCACATCGTTACCACCGGTCCGCCAGTAACTGTTATAGCTCGACGCTTGCGCCTTGACAAACTGCAGGCAGCTGAAAAGGAATTCCAACACATGCTTGACCTCGGCATTGTTCTTCCTTCAAACAGCTGTTGGGCATCACCTCTCCATCTGGTGTCTAAAACGTCAGGCGGTGGCGAGCATGCGCTGAACACCGTGCTCTCAACAACGTCACTGTTCCGGATAGGTATTCTATCCCACCTATCCACGATTTCTCTCTTGGACTAGCCAGAAAATCAATCTTTACCAAACTCGACCTAGTCAGAGCTTACCATCAAATCCCAATGGCGGAGGAAGGCATCGCAAAAACCGCTGTGATCACTCCATTTGTCCTTTATGAATTTCGTCCTATGCTTTTCGGCCTCCGGAACGCAGCACAGTCTTTCCAACGCTTTATGGATCAGGTTCTCCGTGGCCTTAATTTCGTCTACGTTTACATTGACGATGTTTTGATCGCAAGCGCCACACCCGACGAGCAGTTATCACATCTCCGAATGGTTTTCGAACGCTTTGAAAACCACGGTACAACCATCAACCCAGACAAATACAAATTTGGTCAGCCCATCGTCGAATTTCTCTGTCACAAGATCGATGGTGAAGGTAGCAAACCCCTCCCGGATAAGTCCCAAGCGATCCTCGACTATCCGATGCCTCAATCAGTCCGTAACCTCGCCGATTACTTTGTATGATCAACTACTACCGCAAATTCATTCTTAACTGTGCTTATTTACTTCATCCTCTTATAGGCTTACTGAAAGGAAACTCAAAGACGTTAACGATAACCCCAGAAGTTGAAGTTGCTTTCACGGCCGTCATGCAGAAGTTTAGTGAGGTCACCTCTCTCCATCACTTGAACACCACTGTGGACGCTACACTTGTCCTTAAGACGGATGCTTCAAGTTCCGCTGTCGTCGCAGTTTTGCAACAGTTAGTTGATAACGAATTTTTACCACTGTCCTTTTTCTCACGGAAGCTACAACCTTCTCAGGTCAGGTACAGCACCTTTGGTCGTGAACTGCTCGCCATGTACTTGGCTGTGAAACATTTCCGTCACCTTTTGGAAGGACGTCGTTTCATTCTCTTGACAGATCACAAGCCACTGGTGTATGCCTTCCGTTCTTCCTCAGACCGTTACTCACCCCGAGAAACGCGTCATCTGGACTATCTTTCACAGTTTTGTGTTGATGTTCGTTATATCGACGGTCCTAACAACGTTGTTGCCGATGCATTGTCCCGCGCTCATATGAATCAGTTGTCATCAACACCCATCGACCTGGTGAAAATAGCGATCGCTCAAAACAATGATCCTGAGCTTGTCCAACTTCGATCAATTCCCTCATTGAAAATCACACAATTGCCCGTACTTAACCCTGACATGAGAGTTTACTGTGACCTTCCAACCGGTAAGCTTAGACCCTTTCTCCCACGATCATTTCGTCGAGCCATTTTTGATCATATTCATGGTCTTTCACACCCATGTATTCGCTCCACCGTAAAGCTCATTACCGACCGCTTCCTCTGGCACAATATGCGTTCAGACATTAGACATTGGGCTAAACATTGTCTTAGTTGCCAAACCAGTAAAGTTCGTCGTCACACAGTCACCACCCCAGGTACATTTTCACTCCCTGACGCACGTTTTGGACACGTTCATGTTTCGCTCATCTTCGAACATGTGTTGTTCTTTTTACCCGTTGGCCATAAACGGTTCCTTTACATGATACATCTACCGAATCTGTTTCTCGTGCTTTTGTTGAATCTTGGATTTCTCTGTTTGGTGTTCCATCCACCATCACTACCGACAGAGGGTCTCTGTTCAGTTCCACACTGTTACGTGATCTGAGTGGTTTATTAGACTGTACTCATATCAGAACAACCGCGTACTACCCCGCTGCCGATGGCCTCGTCAAGCGCTTTCATCGACAATTGAAAGCTGCCATCATGGCTAGTTCATCCGACTCACGCTGGTCTGAGCGTCTACCTGCCATCCTCCTTGGCATACGCAATACAATCGAAGAGGACATTGGGTGCTACCCTGCAGAACTCGTGTTCGGTACAACCCTCAGACTACCTGATGAGATGGTGCTGGACTCTCGCACCACCGGCGAACTAGACTACTTCTCGTACGCTCAATACCTCAAACAGCATTTTCGATCCATTCGACCAACGTCTACGCGGCTTAACATACGTAAACAGCAAGTCCACCCCGATATGCACAAGTGTCCGTTCGTTTTCATCCTCGTCGACGCCGTCCGAAGACCTTTAACATTCCCCTATGAAGGCCCGTACCAGGTCTTATCACGGAAACCCAAGTATTTCGTGTTGAATAGGAATGGATCAAAAGAGTCCGTGAGCATCGACCGACTCAAACCAGCTTAGGTTGAACCTACAGTCGATAGTACAGATCCCGTTTCCTCCGCTCAGAATACTCCCGCTCCTGGCTCATTACCCTACCCAACAACACACTGACACTAATACACCGAGTCCTCTGTGCCCTCCGACTACTCGCAGCTCCACACACACACGTCCTGGTCGTTTTGTTTTCCTTCCACCTAAGCTTGCTCAGTACGTTCCGTAGGCACCTTGTCGAGCGTTTCCTTAGTGCACGCTCTAGGGGGGAGTACTGTAGCGATTGTAAATAATTTGCTTATTGTTCGTTTTCACGTTTACCTATTTCGCTGCAGTTGTTGTACAGCTTTGTTTTCATTAACCATATATATACATACGCTTGGTTTCGAGCTTGTCTTCCGTGGTTCTACCTTGGTTGCCGCTGGATTGTTGTGATTGTCCGCGTCGCTGCCTGCTCTATTCACGATCGGACTCTACGTACACGTACACTTCGTCATACCTCGCGATTTACGATCGTCCGACGCTAAGGCGCATCAGGATATTTTAAATGTGAGTTACACCTGAGTGACTGAGTAATTTCCTTTACCGGTTCCTTCATATAATTCCAAGCTGGGTTTGCGCCAACCCTATTTCAATTTCGACTGGTTCGAAATATATTGTTTTCGATTTCTATTATTTCTAACAATAACACATTGTTTGAGAACGGGCGCGTTTGCGCAGTTTGGTGAGGTGTTGTGGGTTTCAGATTGTCATTACCCCGTCAAAGTGTATTTTCAGTATCTCACAATCTACTTGCCTCGGCAAAGTCGCCTGGATCCTGCTCGTTTCTTGTATTTTTCAATGCCATTGCTTTTAATTGCTTCAAAGTATTGTTTTTGTGGGTCTCCGCAATCTTACTTCAGCTTTCTTTCTAATCTTGCCACAAATTCGAAACTTCTATTCGAAGTACCTTCTGAAAAATCGTTTGTTTTGACCAACGTTCAAGAAACGCGTTGCGTACTTTGCTCCACCTTCCGTCCATCGATGCGGTGTTACGAGCTTTTCCGCAAAAAATTGTCATCAACTGCTACCGCTAATGCATCACTTTCTGACACCGAAGCGGTACTGGAGTAAGATGCTCATCCTGTGCTCAGCGTCCCTGCAGGGCTTAGTCCAGCGGGACGCGAAAACACTCAAACAATGAGTGAAGCTCTTGCTGTGGACTGTTCAAGTTCGCACCTGCAGTACTAATTGGTAGAATTGATTTTTGCTAATTTAATTGATGACGAAGAGTTGAAATTCATTTATCGTCCACAGAAGTCCTTCGCTATACGTCTGTGGCGATGACACGACGCTGTGGCCATATTTGCTTAGTACAACAAAACCGTGGCGTTAAACATATTCTAGAATGGTAATTACTTGTCACGATACGGTACATCTAACGAGCCAGAGAGTACAACCTTGCTCTTAACCATGGTATTTCTGTTAAAACGTTCCTATCTGTTTCGTTATACCGTTCTGTCGCCAAGCAGTAAATGGTGGAATCCTGAACAGAGGAGCCGAATTCCACAATTCTACATGCTTCATGATGAGCATACTGTTACAACTAACTGGATTCTGTAGGTCCAAAATCGCATGATTACGCTGTTACAGGTTGAGCTGAATTGCTTTGCAGTCATTTTTGTGGGAGAAAATATAGGCTTCGGATCCACTGACATGCTGGTGGCCGGCACATAGTTACAGACTCTACACAGCAAAAGATCGCGCCAGGTATGCAACTAAACTTCATCCCAGGCGTCCATAGTAGACGCTCGGGACCACATCCCGGGCGGGTCAACAAGTACTCGACAACGCACGGTCGCACGGTTTTGATTCTCCTGATGTTTCTGGATTTATTACCTAGTAGCTCGGCACACGCTAGCAGTATTGCACACTTTCGGGTGGGTTAAACAGCATGATACGGCGGGTCTGTGTTTACGTTCTTATCCGCCATATATCGACGTTACACCCGTGACAGCCGAGCTCGTAGAAATCCTGCGGAAGCAACCGTGCAATTACAACATTTTTTATGTGTACACCCAACAATCCCGAGTAGAACATGTAAGGTGACTTACTTGGAAAGCAAGGACTCCTCGCTGTCACCAGATTCAGGTCCCTACGTTCATACTGGTCTCATCTTTTACCGCTGGAATTTCTTTCTACAGAATCTTGCTCTCAAGTACGGATCCACTGGCACACACGTAGAAGGGGTTGAGGCACACAGGTCCAACCGTTAACGCGTGAAGTTGCGGAACAAGTAAACTTACCGCCTGCATTCAAAGTGTAGGTAAGATTACAGCGTCCCGAGACCCTTTACGTGCCTGTGAACCGCACATGCGTGACTGTGACAACAAAAGTACGTAAGAACCAAGGGACGACGCAGCTGGTCAATGTGACTTCGAATTTACAACAAATCCAAGGTTTCTTATAGGTAAGACACGTAACTGACAGCTTTTATTGCGGGAGCTCAGGTAGCTATCCCAACTGGCAAATCGAATGCAGGGAAGCCTTTATTTTGTATAGTCACATGTTCTCTGTTGTTCTCCGAAACCGCAGACAACTCGTTACAAGGAGATGACACAGTACCACGATCCCCAAGTAGCAAGGATGAGGAAATTTTGTTTCCGGGTTACTTCAGTCACATACTATCCTTGTAACATAGTCACGGGATTTTACGAATCTTACCAGTGTCTCCTGTGCATAACCTAGGTTGTTACCATCGGATACCGAAATCCGTAACTTGCCTGGTCCAGTTGGTCGTGGACAGTTATGTCGCACCAACGCAGGCGAATTCGATATGGCAATTGGGGAGCACATGCACGGCCAAATGGACGTACTTATCATGTGGCGATGATGGAGCAATAGGACGCGTTGACACCTGGCCTGACCACTGAAATATATAGGTCTGATCGCAGTGAGTATAGGGTGATCGTTGGTCAGGAAACGGAACGCGGCCGATCGTACATTGTTCAACATAGCTCACATAGGATGCATGTAGAAGGTCAGGTACGAACCGTAGAATATAGGAACTGTTCCCCATCTGTTAATGAAAACACTGCGCAAGAGGTACTTGTGATGCACTACCTGCGTTAGAACAAAGCGCAGGGTTGCGGTGCCCATAGTCAGTGTGAACTGAACGCATAGCAGTATCGAGTGCGGTACAGTGGTGCAAAGCCAGCAGGAAACATGAGGTAGTCAAGCTATGTGTTTGAAACACTGCTTCAAACCACTTGGTGGTTAGCATTGATTGGTAGCGGGAAATCAAGGTGAAGTAAACTCGCGAAACAGAAACTTGTCCAAGTTGCAAATGATAGAGCCACTAACCGGCAATGTTGCCAACCGATGTGCGAAAGGCACGGTCTCCCTTTACAAGGCGCTTACTGACCGCAAGACATGTAAGCTCTTGACCCAGATCTAACAGGAGTATTGAAATAACATCATACTGTGTAGAGTAACGGCACAGTACATTGTGCTCCCCGTTATAGGTGTCCGCAAACATGACTGCTATCAAGCAGTATTTGGTATACCCATATGAGTTCTCCACTTGGCGTCCACAGCAACCAGAGTCTCTGCAGTTGTTCGGATACGGAAGGTGTCGCAAGCCCTTGGCACTCTTCGTTGCCCGGCGTCCTTTTAGCGCAGCGAGGTCGCGCTTTAACCAGGGTTGCTATGCAAGGCTAGCTTATTCGCATTGGGACGTATGTAGCCGTCCAGCGCTTGGGAGAAGATGGCGGAATCTGCACTGTCGACTACCCTTCGCAAGAGAGCAATATACTGGTTACCTTATGTTAAATCAAACTCCAACTGTCTGAAAGAACAAAGAATAATGGAAACGTAATGATACGTTTCTTGTTCTTGTAATATCTAATCAATTATGCATAACATAGTTTCTACAGGCCTGGTTAGATGCGAGTTCCCAAAGGAACGTTCTTAAACACAACAATGGCCGCTGATGCTGACAAGGGTGTGGTAACTATATATCTCGTTATGCGTAAAACATTTCAATACGTTCCAAAACTTCGATTGCGGAACGGTTTACAATTGGTTGGCCTCCTGTAATGGATTATATCTACCGACTTCCCGAGCAATCTCCCATTAAACCTAGGAGCTAGTGTATGCTGTCAACACAGTTTCAAGCACTACCTACAAGTCCAAACTTATGTGTGAGTAGTTCAATGCGCCACAAGTTAGATGGTTACTGCCTGGACCTTCGGTCTAAACGCGACTAAACGAAATGGTGTGCTCTATCCACTTCAATGACTGCATAACATATGTCAGATGGCCCCCGGAAATTCCAATACCCTAGATTAGATATTCACCATGAGGATCCATCCTACTTGTGCACTCATTGACAGTCCACTACCGGAAGGCAACCAAACCACGACGTTTTGTATCGTGAACATTTAACGCACTAAGCCACTCCAGCACAAAGTTGCAACCAACTCATAACATTCACCGAATTGACTGAAAGGCCTTTAAGGAACTTACCTTTACTATGAATTAGGAGCC
This sequence comes from Dicrocoelium dendriticum, assembly GCA_944474145.2. Lineage (NCBI taxonomy): Eukaryota > Metazoa > Platyhelminthes > Trematoda > Plagiorchiida > Dicrocoeliidae > Dicrocoelium > Dicrocoelium dendriticum. Next base: position 43,091,598 of record OX104059.1, on the reverse strand, counting down.
GGCATTCTGAACCAGCAACCCGACTATGGCTCCTGGTGACTTCGTCAACAATGTTGCTGCATGTACTGATGTACTGGCACCTGTGGTAAGGCGCAGCACCTATAAGCAATGCGAAAAACATACACAAGTGAACAAGGCCGGAAGCAAACTGAAGCAACTTGGGGCATCTTATCATAGGACCAACGATTTCACTACGCGACCATATATAGGTCAAGCCAAATTAGGATATGGGACCAGTTTTCTAACTTATGAATGGAAACAATGCGTAAGAGATACCTGTGATTCGCTACCTGCCTTAGCACAATGTGCACAATCACGACTAACAACAAAGCCACGAACTTGCTAGGGTAACAAACGAGTTTGCTTCGTGAGCAAACGAATTTGATTAAGCAATTAAAGAACATAGGTGGAAATTGGTATAGAGTCTCTTCGCTAGCTAATTAAGCTGATCGATCCACCAGGGTTTTGGCACGCGAATTAAATGAGTATGCTGCGGGCAACCATGCTGGTAGGTAGCTTGGGACCCTTTGCCACAATGTTACATGTAAGGTGCTCTGCGATTCTCGCTGACAGCCTATTCTCTGTATGGCCACTGTACTTACGGTAGTAAGCATTCTATCCACAAAGGTGCATTTAACGATGTAGTCGGCTAACCCCCTTAGGATAGGCTCGGTTACATTGGCAGGCATTTGGCCAACTTCTGATACCGTGCGCCTACCATTGAAACAATTGGTGGTAAGGGGATGCCTTCCTTGTGTAGTTTCAGCAGTCCATACAAATAAGGAAGCGGAGATGCTCGAGTGATCGGTTGTGTCAAAATTTTTGCGCTATTCCATCTCACCGTCGTTAGGATCCTTAGTTCACGAACATTTGATTTTATAACCTGTTCGAATTTATTGCTGTCTGTCATATCAAGATAGAATAAACAATTGTCTGCGACAAATTTTTGTATTTTCTGAATGTAGCCCTGTTTCTACATTATGACGACACTTAATCCCATATCTTGTCTCAGTATTACAACCTTTTCATTGCGTAGCCATTACGTTAAGGACTCGCAATGATTCTTAGGCATATGACGGCACTTCTCGGTGTCACTAACGCATGACTGTCTGGTAACGTCTACCCTCGTAGTTGTAAAGCAACCGCTTGTCTCCCCATTGGTATGTGTTCAACTGGGAAGAGGTTCGTTCAAATGTGCAAACTGAGCTTCGACTGCTATTCTACCATATGGATTTGTTGGAATAGCGAAACTGAACCGTAGGGACATGTTTCACGTTGGGGGCGACATACGGGAGAACGGTCATCCCGAGCTATTTATAACACGGCAAGCGCACGCAAAACCCTAAGAGAAACCATCAACTGACGTTCCTAAGAAAAAGAGAGTATTAGCCAGCGCAGGAATTCAGTCGATAAATCACTGCAGGATACATATATTTACAGCTTGTCAGTGCAATGCTCAGGTTTGTCAGCAAAGTTGATGTTCGAAGTGCCCGCCTGTGTTTCTTGTACAGTGCAGCATTCGACTGATGGTGTTTGCTAACACTTTCTTCAAAGTACCAACTGTGGTTCCGCGTCATTCATACAAAATGCTCTGCCTCAATTCCTCAATAGAGTTTGGCTTTGTTTTTCAAACCCGCTGTTTCAAGTAACCCCAGAGGAAGCAATTTAATGGGTTTAAATCTGGTGACCGAGCAGGCCAATTTATAAATCCTCTCCACCTGATGCAACGGCAAGGGAACGCCTGCTTGAGAAATCCAGCACCGTTTGTGCATAGTGGGCAGGTGCACCATCCCGTTGCAACCAAACGGTACATAATAACCCAGTGGCTTCCAGTTCCAGAAGGATACAATTTTTCAGTAATTCCTTGTATGAGGATGCTAGAAAGCGTAAAGCAATAGTACTGCGAAACAACAACCTACCGGTTGCATTACCTGAAAAGCAAAACGGTCGCAAGGTTCTTTGGCCAGTTAACCCAGTCCATACCATGAGCTTTGCACCATGTTGTATACGTGAAGTGCTACTTCGGCGTGGATTACACGTTGCCCAAAACTGTTGCTTCTGAGCACTGTGAAAAAACGGAAAACAGCCTCATCGGTAAAAAATTAAATGGATGTCCATGGCATACAAAATCCTGCGGCAAAATAAAGCCGCTTCTCTGAAGCACTTGGGTTCAAATCCTGCACTTGACAGGCGCTACAATTCCGGAATGTCCTTTTCTTCAAAATCTTATGGACAGCATATCTGGTGGTGTCAAAATGCTGGGCGTGTTTACGAATGCTCAGATCGCAGCTTCTGGGTACCTCACGAATAAGCACACAAGCAGAAAAATTATCCGTGCTGCTGCGAGGCCGCCGTCTTTTTTGCTTCGCACACGCTGCCGGTTTTCACATATTTTCTCATCAGCCCACGAACATCCCGCCCGTTGATGGGCCGCTTGGCAAGGTGGATAATGTTTTACTGTTGAGCAGTTCTTTCGGCGTTTCACCTGCATTCACCATACAGACGAGATAATCACTGGCTGATTAAGAGGCACGTGACGCGATTCTGATGGAAGAGGGTAACTTTGTGGCGGCAGTATATGCTCGTGATCTATCGCCTAAACAGTAATCCGATAAACAAATGTCAAGAATTTCACCACTTCGCCTAATCATAGCCTGACTGTTGTGTGTGCAGTTTGTGACCAGCTTCTCCCTACGCTGGTACGGTCAGTGCAAATTGCCCTCACACTGACCTCCGTTAGTGATTTACCTTTCAGTCCGCAGTCGTATCGGGATCACGTTTTCCTGTTCTTTGTATAATGGGTTCAGGTTGGTCTCCGCTCCAGAGTGGCCGTCAGACGGTGCAGTTTGTAGTCGTCTGCACTTCTCATGCGGCTCGACAAAAGGGGCAGAGATACAACTGTGACACAGCTTAAGCGCAGTCATATAGGCGCGCGCTGATTGGACGGATTTAGTTTAGTGAGGACGCGTCAGGTTTACATTAGGTGCTCATTGATGTAACAAACTGACGTGCTGCCGGACCTTTATTTCCTGCCTAACTGTTTTATTGCGCTCTTGCCGTGAACCGGCGTATCTTGGCCATCCATTGCCTCGGTAGTTTGGCGCATGTATTGTGCTTGAGAAGGCGATGGCTGATTGACTGTGCGTTGTGGAATGCATAGCCCCATTTGGCGACTTATGACACCACATCCACCATCAGGCGACAGCTGCTGCCGAGGAGACTATTGCGCGCGCAAATTGTAAGCGACCCGATTGCTTTGATAAGAACAACTCAACGATTGGCGCATTGGTGGTGTAGATGAATGCAGCGTTTGTTGCATATGAGGCAGAGCCCAGTGACTTGGAAGAGAACAGTCAGTTTTGCAAACTTAGATGGCGATTGACACGAGAGCTCCGTCACAATAAAATGGCACGGTGGACAGAGAAGGCAAAGCAGATGGCATAGTACACCGTACTCCACTAACACAAGGAATTCTTCGATTGCTTGGAGGCAGGGTATGAACCGAGGTTGGAGCCGCTGCGGACACTGCTTGACGGGAGTTCAAGCGGTGCCTACACGAAAGCTGTAGACATAATGCAGTTCTGGCGAATGCACTCTGTGCGTAGCTTGTATGACGGTTCGGGGATAGTCTGGCCTATATTGAACGGCTTGATGCAACACGAGGTAAAAATGAGTCTGGAGAACACCCCGACACTGGAGGAGACACAGAAAGCATTTACTCAGCTGCGAAATGGCAAGTGTGTAGGTGTCCACGGGATACCACCTAAAGTAATAAAACACGGCGGATCCGCGTTGTTGAATGCGCTGCACCAGTTGATGCGACGTGTGGGAGATGATGAGGAGGTGACTGCTGAGCTGAAGAATGCCCTTGTGCTACAACGGTACAAGAACAAAGAAAGCAAGCAACGTGTCACGCATTGTGGTGGTACAAGCTTGCTGGGTGGTGTGAACAAGGCGACTGCCCGACTTATGCTCAACCGCCTCGTCAGTCAGGTTGTGGAATCGAACGTGCCGGAAGAGCAATGTGGATTCCGTGCTGGTCGCAGCACCATCCAGATGGTGTTTGCAGCCCATCAGTTGCAGAAATTCAGAGAATGGCAACAGTCGTTGTACTCCTTGTGTGGTGATTTCACCAAATCGTTTAATAGGGTGAACCTCGATGCATTTTGACTGGGGTTGGGTAACTTTGGTTATCTAAGCGTAAGTGCAATTGTATGTTTTTACAGTGGTGTGCGGACGAAGGTGTAGCTGAGTGGGCAGACCTCGGATGACCTTGCGGTGGTCGCTGTCGTTAAACAAGGCCGTGTGCTAACTCCTGTCATGTATATTATTTAGTTTCCTGCTATGACGGTGTGTGCGTTTGATGCAGCTTGTGCTTAGTGGGTTTGTGTGGAGCACGTTATTGATGGCAGGATGCAGAAAATCCGTAGTTTCGGTGAGAGGACCCTAGTCTGCAAGACAGTTATCCTTATTTTACTTTTTTCTGACGACTGTACGTTGATTGCACATAGCGCGGATGAGTTTTAGCACATGATTTGCGCGGTGGCTTCGACAGCGGCCAAATTCGGGCTCACCATCTACACAAGCAAAACTGTCTGTCTCTTTCAGCATTCACCGGAGGTGAAATCCACAATGGTGCCGCGCACCAGCATTGGTAACCACCACCCGGTCCTGCTAACTTGGAATTGTGGTTTCGGCTGACCAGCAACTACACAGTGAGCTGCGTATCAGCGTCCCGAAGACAGCGGCGGCTTTCTGGAAGCTAGAGTACCGAGTGTGGAACGATCACCAGCATACCATTGACACGAAGCTGATGGTGTACCAATTCATGGTGTTGTCTGTTCGTCTACACGGCAGCGAAACATAGACGATGTCCCAGCGAGATGTGCGATACCTTGAGCGATTTCATCAACAGTTTCTACAACGGATTCTGCGCATCGGTTATTGTTGCCGAGTTACAGGCACGGAGGTGTTTCCCCGAAGTGGACTGCATGCATTGGAGTGCATATTTTGATGAGACACTTGATGTGGCTCGGTCATGTATGGCGTATGGGTTCGACGCGGATACTAAAGCAGATGTTATACGGTCAGCTGAGTGTGGAGAAGCGGCATATGGGGAACCGTAGCTTTGTTACCAAGGCATAATCAAAGTCAGTCCATCACGTTTTAATATTGATTGCAGATCATGGGAACCGAAGGCGATTGTCCGGAGTGCATGGCGCGACTCGATGACAAGGCAACTGTCGAGGTGCGAGAGAAAGTCTTCGTGCATGCAAAGAAGAGGTGAAAGTGCGGATGCCACAATCGCCAATGTGGTGTACTCCATCTACCTCAGGCGCTTGGTGCTGCAGCACAGAGGGTCGCGAGTGCTTGTGTCAGGCAGGTCCAGTGAACCACGAGCGAGGCGCTCAAGACCAGCATCGAACTGAGGGCAGGTCCTGCCGATAACATGAGCAATACCGGCGCAGCGTTGGTAGGTAAGCTGCATTCCATTTACTAACTGTGTGCTTGAGTGCTGAGTCTTTTTAGTTCAGATGGTAGGTTTGGTATCTTGTCTTGCTGCTTATTTTGTTATCTCATTTTAATGGCCGCCTGGCTAAATATGAAATCGCAAATGTCGCTTAAATCATGATGCTTAACTTAATTTTTTCTTTCTTTTGCATACGTTTCTTGATCGATTTATTTGCCATCTTTTATGTATCGCAGGGATGTTGAAAATCCATTTAATCCATGTGTTAATTTAGCGGCATATCTATATGGTTTTTTCGACCTATTTTATTGGTTATTTCATTTCATGTGATTGGCTGCTGCTGGACATCTCCGGTGTGGCTTTGTGTGCATGTTGACACAGTCTATCACCAACCAGCTCGTCTGTACTGTCGTTTTGCCCTCCGGGAAGCAAGAAGACTGAGCTGCGATCACGAAGTCGTTTATTAAGTTTACCTCGAAGATTTATAGAGTATATACACTATTTACAACTGTCCGTTTCCATGACTTATCCCTGTTATTTGCATTGTGTCGCTGGCTCCCTTTTTTCGGTTTATGCTTGCTCGTGAAGTTCACTCTGTCCAAAATCACCTTGGCTTTCTTAGTCAATATACGATTGGCGGGATTGGGCCAGCGAGCTTATTCCCTCGGTCCAATGCTGCGAGCCTTGGCTCAAGTGTGCACGAGTCGGCGCTCATTCGTCTGCTGGCGCTTGATTGGTCACTTGCACGTTCAGTGGACAGTTGCAGGTTGGTCGCGATTACGGGGCCAACTAGTTCCTGATTGGCTGACCAAGCTGCATCCGGTAAAATACTCACTCCTTATCGGTCTGGCCTGTGACGTTCGATCGGCATTATAGCGTTTTCAATCACCAGCATTTCCAGCCCCCATCACGTCCTTCCCTTTTCGACTTTTAAGATGGCGTTACAATATGTTCCGTAGTGCCTACCACTTCGTGTGCGTTTAATGTCCTGGGCTTCGCTGGCAGTATTCCTCTCCGGTTGTTGTTGCTGACTCTCTCTCTGGGGTGTCTACTGCTGACGCACTCTTCTCATTTGCACCCGATTCCGTCGAATGAGATTGCCCCCAACCTTCACATCATAGCTCCTCTCTCCCTTCCGTCCTTCGATCATTCCTCTCCGCCAGCAACCACCGGATTCCGGTAATGGCTGCGCCCGTATTCCTTCTCCTGTACGTAGTGGTGGGAGGCTATTTGATTAGCATTCATAGTACTTTTATTGCTTCAGCATTCTTTTCCGTATTCTATCGTGTAGGATATCGGACGGTGCTATCTCGGGCTGCAGTCGAGTTGAAGCGTTCTTGTTCGGCCACTGAATAGAGGCTGTGCAGGACTCGCTCCGATATCAGTAGATGGTGTATTTCTTCGGTCTAGTAGCGTTATGTACGGACCTGGCTGGATATCCTTGGCTTTTGTAAGCACTTTCTTTTCCTCCTTCATTGCGGACTCAGCCTTACCGTTTGATCGGCTATGGTGTGGGCTGGTTAGCCGCTGACGACAGTCCTACCATTTGCCGAACGCACGAAACTCTGCACTATTACATTGCTGCCCGTTGTCTGAAATCACCACCTCTGGTATCCCATGCCGAGCGAACTGGCGCCGCAACTTGTTCACCACGGATTGCGTACTAGTCGTCGTAAGTGCATCGATCCCAAAGTAGTCACCAAAATAATCTACCACAATCAAATAGTTCCTTCCATCGTGTGAAAAATGTCTGGTGCAACCATCTGCCAGGGTCTGTCAGGAACGTCACGTAGCATCCTCGGTTCTTTTTGCTGGCGTACGTCGTGTGCTCTGCATGCCACACAACTGGAGACGTAGTCACGTAGTTGGCTGGTCATCCCGGGCCAGAACAACAGCTGTCTAGCTCTTGCCACGCAGTCGTTGGTTCCTAAACATGCACAGTGTATCAGCTCCCGCATCGAACGCAGCAGTACCTTTGGAACAACTATACTGTTGCCTTTGAAAATTAATCCATCCTGAGTAATGAGTTCGTCACGTATATGGAAGAATGGAGTCAGCTGCTTTGGTAACCTTTTCTTGTCTTCGGGCCATCCTTTCATGATCGTGTGCTTCAGTAGCCGACACAATTCGTTCTCCTCAGTGTATCGTTGGAGATGCTTCAAGCGTACCTCAGTGACGGCAATCAGCTCTGTTGCATGAACAAAACCTGGATCTTATTCCTTTACTGGCGGGTCTGCTGGGTGCTTTCTTGACAGCGCGTCCGCAATGCGCACCTGTGGTCCTGGCCTGTACACAAGCTCTACATTATACTTCTGCGGGCTCATAAGCATCCTTTGCAGGCGGCGTGGAACAACATGGAGCGGCCTGCTGGCGACCGACATTAGGGGCTTGTGGTCGGTAAAGGCAGTGGATTTGCGGCCAAACGTATAGTCATAGAAACGGTTCACGACGTAAACCAACACAAGCACTTCCTTCTCTAGTTGCACGTAACGACGCTAGGTCTCTGTCAGCGTCTGGCTGAAAAAGCCGACAGGCTTACCGTTCTGCATGAGTACGGCCCCGATATCATGTTGACTGCTATCACACTGGATCTCGGGTTGGGATGCTGGGTTATAGTAAGCGAGACCGGGGGCGCTGGTGATCAATTCCTTTATTTTCTGAAATGCTTTCTCCTGCTCCGCGTCCCAATGCCAGTTTGCACACTTATGCGTCGGTTTTCAAATCGGTATCATTACATCGGCTAATCTGGACAAGAAACGACTTAGGTAAGTCACCATCCCTTTCAGCCTGCTAACCACTTTCACGTCAATAGAAGAAGGCATGCGTTTGATGACCCTGACTTTCTCTGGCTCTGGTTTCAGTCCTTCGGAGCTTAGCACGTGTCCATGAAACATCCCTTCCGTCCTGCGCAATGCGATCTCTGGCTTCAACCGGATGTTTCTTTCGAAACAGCGCTGCAAAAATCAGTGAATGTTTTGGTTACGTTTCTCTTGTTTTGCGCCAGAAACGAAAACGTCGTCTGCTACACAGAACGCTCCGGGTAACTCACCTAAAGCCTGCACCAGTCGTTTCCGGAATGTCTTGCTAGACACCCTCAGTCTAAAAATTAAACGAAGCCAGCGAATACGCCAGAAAAGTGTCCCAAACCTGGTCAGGTACCTTGAAGCTTTGTCAAGTAATACATGCCAAAAAGCAGAAGCAAGGTCAACTTTAGTGAATATCCTAGGTCTGGATAGCACCGGAAGTACGTCATCTAGCGCCGGTAGCGTATAACGCTCCCTATTGAGTGCGGCGTTAAGTGGTTGTGGAGCAATGCACACGCGTAGTTCTTCAGGTTTCTTAGTAACGATCGCCACCTGGCTAACCCAATGTGTTCGCTCCCCAAATTTGGCTATTACACCCAAACTAGCAAGGCGCTGCAGCTCGTCTAATAATTTCTCAAGTAAGGCAATAGGCACCTTTCTGGTCGGCAACGCCACCAGCTTAGCGCATTCGATTAAAGATAAATGAGTACACGCTTCGAATCTCCATACGACCCGTTAGGGTCGAGTCACATCCTCCACGTCACAGTTTTGCTAAGCAGACAGTTGTGGCCAGAAGAACGCAACCGCCGAAACATCTACTGGACCGGGTTAAGCCCGAATCACACAGCTGGCCCCACGGGAAAGTTGTCTGGCTAGCCAGTCAAACAAACTACAATTAAGAATGGTCTCGCGTAAGTTGACCTCAATGGAGTCTGAATGTCGAGCACAGAGAAGCAGGTCCCAGTCAAGAGAAGTGACCTTGCAGTCCCCAACCTTAAGGCAGTTCTTTACTGCACCGTGCTTCCTGACCTAGTTCATCAAGCGGGCTCCGGATCCTGAAGGCGCTCTGTAGACGAAAACATATATGAGAGAACTCCATCCATTATGAACACGACACCATAGGGTTTCTAACACATAGTCGTGGTCAATGGTCGCTTGGACTACATCTACTTTGATCTCAGCCATTCAATAGACCGTTACGCCACGGCTGCACCTACCTCATTGTCGAACCAATCATGAGCCACTTCTGTGTCCGTGATGTCTGTAAATAGCCAGGTTTCAATCAAGCCCAACATGTCTGGATGGATCTTTGATTAATCGAATGAATCTCATCCAATTTATTCCTTAGACGGCGTACATTGTTTGTTAATGCGCGCAGACCATTTGTGTGCTTTACTGTCCCGGAATGGCGATAATTGGCCGTCAACTGGCACTCGGGGTCTTCCGAACCACGCAAAAGTCCACGATTTGGAGATCGTTTGAACAATTCTTTGACAAGTTCGTAGTTCCTGGACAGCCTTTTTCTCTTTTTGTCCGATCCTCCGGAGCAAGATCTCGTAGTACCTAACACGGCTCACCTTTGGGACGTGAGGTTCATCGCACGATACGTCGGCATTCCTTTTCTGTTGGGCACACCACTTTTTGGGGCGAAGTTTGACTGACTTTTTTGCTTTCTACCGAACCGGAGTGCAGAAATGAGGGGAACTCCCTGTTCGCCCTCATGAAATACCTAAGCGACCAACCGTTCGGTAAGTATTTCTTATCCTGTATACTTTTAGCTGAGGTGGGTATGTATGCTTTGAGCACGCTTATAATGATGAGGCAACGGTCCCGAAAAGATTGAGGGCCCTCGGGGATTTGCGGCCTGTGAGAGGGCAGCTTACGCTTGATGATGATCTCTAGCTCAGAAAGCCTAATAAGAACTAGATTTATTTGCGACTGAGAAGCTGAAGCTTAGAATTAGTTTAGCGCCGGATTTGAAATTAAACTTGGCGCACTGGTGGCTAGGCTTTGGCTGCTCAAAGGGGTAGTCACAGTTCTCTTCAGTATGGAAGGATTACCCCAAGTGTTTGGTATCACCCTAGGCTTTGAGATCGGCTTCCGTGGGGTTACTTACAGCTGGGCACAAGTTAGTTGTCGTTGGGGCTGTGACGCTGGCCAAGACAGCATACGTCTTGGGCTGGTATTCTGGTCAACACCTCATCTGACCGGGTTTACCGAACTCGGGGCTGTATTGTCCACACCGTCATATTACACTAAATGTCGGCACACCTCCCTATTTATTGGCGGCTGACCTTAGTGTTATTCCCAGACATCAAGGGTGCCCTCGATTCGTTGGATCTATGTGCCCTTTTGGACTGTCTAATGGGGTAAGGTATGCCCGATAAATATGTAAATGTCTTAAGAGCGCTGTACGCGCATTATTCGGTCCGAGTGAGGGATTACGGCAAACTTTCACTGCCCTACAACATTTTCTGCGGTGCGTACCAAGGTTGCCCCTTGTCACCACTCCCTTTTCACTTCGCCATTGAAGAAGTCATTGAAACAGCATTCGCCGGGGACGATGTAGATAGTGTGAAACTGCTTCCAGGTTGCAGACTGCTTGACTTGGAGTACACTTGCGACATTGCTACAATCTGTCAGTGCTCCCAAACGATATAGAAGCAAACGTTGGTAGCTCAGGTTGTTCAGTTGATTGACTGATTGTTCGCTGAGCTCGGCAGGCTGACTGCAAACGTTTCGTCACCACTCGAGGTGACATCTTCAGTGCGAGTGTATTTAGCACTCTCGCACTGACGATGTCACCTCGAGTGGTGACGAAACGTTTGCAATCAACCTGCCGAGCTCAGCGAACAATCAGTCAATCAGCTCCCAAACGAGTCAAGCAGGCTATACAGATAGGAACTGGCTGTCAGTCGGTCAACGCTATGCTTTGTACCGTCGAAACTCAAAGTGCTTCTCCCCGTTTGGTAGGGAACCAACCTTGCGCTGACCTTTAGCAGGGATACGCTGGATGTGGTCGAGAAATTCATCTATCCAGGCAGTCATGTTTGCACCTGGGGTATAAAAGAGTAGCTCACGGACCTTAATGCGGAATCATGAGGCGCTTTTACTACTCCCCGAAACTAGTGGCGTCGGCGCCATATCACCCGCTTATAAGGACAGAGTTGCAATGTAGCCGCGCAGTTACGTTGTAGTGGTAAGGCCAAACGAAAAGGGGGCTTAACTACGTAAAACAACTCTCAGTCTGTAAAGAATGCTGGACCTGACCTTAGGTAAAGCAAGGTTCTCTATAGGCTTCAGTTAGTCGCACAATCCATTTGGAAAACGAAACTTAGTCAGCACAATAATTCGACGCGTTAGATCCGATGGTCGATGCACGAGGCTAGCAGATCGACGACGAACAACAGCATAACACGCGTAGCCGAAAGCAGAAGGCAAATGAAACCCAAAATAGTCTTTTTATCGGAGGTTGGTCAATTAAAACAAACCGTACAATACTAGTGAAAATGAGAATAGAAAAGTACCATTCGGAAGAGAGATAAGTGCAATGGCTACAGAACTCCCACTAGAGCGTGAGTCACTGAGACGAAAGCTCGATACTTGTGTGTCCTTTATCTTATTCTGGAAGGGAGATGAACTGTACGTCCGAAGCGCGTTCGGTGATATGCTTCCGAGTTTGTGTTGAGAAGTGCTTGGGGTGCAGAGGAGAAAACAGTGGTGTCACACATGGGCTGAGTAGGGGGCGTTCTTGGGAAGGTGGGCTGGTCGGTGACAGGAAGGTCTGTGGGTTTCGGTATTGGTCGCGTCTCGATGTAAGCCGGTTTCAAGCGGTCAATACTCATAGTATCCTGATAACCATTTCTATCCGTTACGAGGTACTTGTTTTCCCGGGCAACAATGTTGAATGGGCCACGTAAGGCGGTGGTAGAGGTTTACGGACTGAATCGACGCGCACGAGAACGAAGGAGCAAGTGCGCAGATCCGTGTGTATCTGTTGACTCTGAGGACTGATTCGAGGTGGTGTTGGACGAATTGAACTGAAGTGCCGCCTCAGGCGTGTGAGGTACCAGGTCAAATCAACTTCTCCAGTAACCCTTGAGTCTAGCACCATTTCCCCAGGAAGTCTGAGAGTAGTGCCAAAGACCAACTCAGCGGGACAATCGTCAAGGTCTTCTTTAATGGTGTTATGAATACCAAGCTAGATAATCGGCAGGCGTCCCGATCACTGTGAGTTCGACTGTGAAGCAGTACTTGGGGCTTTAAGTTGGCGACGGGAACGTTCAACGTCATCAGCAGCTGGGTGATAGGCGGTTGTTCGTAGGTAGGAACAACCGAGAAAGCGGTTCATGTCACGAAACAAGGCCGAATTGAATTGGGACCCTCTATCGGTAGTAATAAGGACTGGCGTGTCATAGACGGAAATCCAATTCTCATTGAGCGTTTGCGCACACGGTTTCTGTAGAAGCATCAAGTAACGGCACGGCAAGTGGCCAACGCGTATAACGATCAACAAGTGTCGATAAGTAGACAAAACCGTTGAATGAAGGCATGGGTCCAAGGATGTCAAGATGAACTTGTTTGAGACGAGCGTCGGGAAAAGCAAACGTGCCGGGGACGGTAACCATGTGACGGTGTTCCTTGCTGGTTTGGCAAATGATACAGTGTTTGGCCCACTGGTGGATCCCGACGCGCATGTTGTGCCAAATGAAGCTATCAGTAAGCAGCTTGACAGTGGCTAGGATGCTCGGGTGTGAGATTCCATGCAGGTGGTCAAATATGGTTCGGCGGTACATTTGAGGGCAAACGACCGGAGCTTACCGGTAGAACTATCACAGTGAATGTTTGAGTCAGCGTTAAGGATTGGCAACTGTGATATTTTGATTAATAGATTTGATCTCAGTTGCGCAAACTCAGGATCGCCTCCCTTATAAGCTGCTATTTCTTCTAAGTTAATCTTCTGCGGTAAAACGTCATGAAGACATATAGGCGACATGGCATCGGCGACAACGTTATTGGCTGCATCAAAGTAACGAATGACAGTAGAAACTGTGAAATATAATCCATATGACGAATTTCTCTGGGGGTGAAACGGTTGGATGAACCGCGGAAAGCAAAGGCAAGTGGTTTATGATCTGAAAGAATGGCAAACGTGCGACCTCCAAGCAGGTGCCAAAAACGTTTGATAACAAGGTAGGTAGCCTAAAGTACTAGAGCAAAGGTGTTTATCGCGTCTGTGCTGGCTGAAGTTTTCGAGACAGAAAGGATAGCTGCTCAGTTTGACGGTTGGTTACCTGCTGGAGAACACACCCAACGGCGGTCTGAGGTACATCAGTGTTGAGGATGAGAATGGCGTCTCCGTCAGTCCACATATGACAAAGCACGCTTGCATTGGACAACGTGTGCTTGCTCTTGTCGAATGCACCGTTAGTTTCTTGCGTGGCGTCGAAATTTCTTGACCTGCCTTTAAGTAAATCGGTCAGTAGCTGCAGTAGCTTAGAGCAATCTGGTATGAAACGGCTGTAGTAATTCACCACGCCGAGAAAACGCCGAAGACTATTGAAAAATTGAGGCATGGGGTAATCTGCCATCGCTTGTGCCTTCCAGGAGAGTGGACTAACGCCACTGCAATCAATTCGGTAGCCCAAAAGATCAACAGAACTTTGGACAAAAACATATTTGTCAACATTGCTTAGAACGCCGTACTGAGCAAAGTGTTCGAAGATTGATCGGGAATGCGACAGGTGCTCATCATGATTGGAACTGGCCATAAGAATATCGTCAATATAGGCGTAGACGAAGTCGAGCCCCGTAAGGACTTGACCGACAAACCTATGGAAATTCTGTGCGGCAGTTCGTGGACCAAATGGCATGCGAACGAATTCATAAAGACCATACAGTGTGGTTATTGCGGTTTTCGAATAATCATCGGGAGCAACCGGAAGTTGGTAGTATGCAGTGTACCGGAAAACAAGCTATTTCAGTATTTTGTAACATTGGATTTTACGGTTGTTTTACCCTTCGAAACTTCTACTTGTTTTACTGACTGCACATCCATGGACGCAAACCGTGTTGGTGAGCACTTCGCTGCACGTTTCTCGCCCTGGCTGATTCGCTTCCAATTCTAGTAGCTGGCGCAATATGCGTTGGGTTCAGTCGCCTCCGACTTCTATACTGTCTCGTATTTGACACGTCTTTCGTGTCATAGCTTACCAACTAGTATTCCAGGCTCCACCCGGCAATTGGTGACCCCCTGTCAGGAACACGCCGCCCGCCGTTCTGCATTTTCATCCTGGCGAGTTATTTTCAGTGATTTTGGGGTTCATTACTTGTGATCATATTGGTGTCTCACCTACCACATTTTTTCTGCTTTTTGCAATGTATTAGTTAGAAGATAAGCCGTCTGCATGCGCGGTTAATGTCGCTCAGCCTAACATGGTCAATTCTGTTGCGTTAGCCCCTCCCTTTTTTGGGAGAGTGATCCTTTATTACGGTTTTTGCAGCTAGAATCCGTATGTTATATTCGTAGGATTTCTGCTGATGTCGCCATGTATAATCAGCTAATATCTTGCCCTCCTCAGAGTATATCCTCGTTGGTGAGAGACACCATACTTTGCCCTCCTCTACTAATGAAACACGAGACTCTTAACCAGGCTATTATTCAGCGAATCACGCCTTCTGACAAGGTCCGTCTGCAGCAACTATTTGGACACCTGCAGCTAGGAGATAGGAAGTCCACAGCATTGTTGTGCGAAACTTAACAGCTCCTGGGCACGTCCAACATGGACGTAGGGATTCTCCGCGAGATTTGGATGCAGCGCCTTCCTGGAAGCACTCAGGTCATCTTTGCAGTAGAAAGTGATTGCCACTCACAGCAACTGCAGATCTAGTAGACCGCGTCATCGAACGACACCAGCCAGAGATTGAAACCAAGCACCTAAGCAGCTTTGTGCTGGCGCAGCCAAAACGACGGGCGCGACTAGCCTGCCGTCGGCAATCGACCCATTATCATCGCAGATAGCGTCGCTTCAGCGCCAACTAGAGGAACTCACTTTAAACCGTAAGCACAGCATTCAGTCTGGATACTCGCCCGGTCGCACAAAACCTGGTGCCCCAGCTTCCTGCTTTTACCATTTGATTTTCGGCACTAAAGCCCGTAAGTGCGTACAGCCTTGTAGTTACTCAGCTATACATGATCCGCCGTGTCGGGCTGTAATGGCCATGGGGATTATGACGCCGATACCCAGTTCTCAGTCGATATCGGAGCGGAAGTCAGCGTCATGCCCCCTATGCCTAGGGAGCCTACCGCTTCTCTGTCGACAAGTTTCAGCGCCGACAATGGCACGCCAATAGCCACCTATGGTCATCGGTCGCTTACCCTGCACATAGGTCTTTGCACACGTTCCGCTGGGTATTCACTGTCGCTGCAGTCCGCTTTGCTATCGTCAGCATTAACTTTCTCAGGCATTTCGACCTCAGACTCTGCGAAACGCCAGGTGATATTCGATACTGCAGCAATGCTTAATGTACGTGACATCACCGCCGAGGTCACGTCTATAGCCCCGATCTATGCATTTCTCCGGAACGCGCCGGACTACGCTAATCACTTTTCTCAGTGTCGCCAGCTCGTTCAGCCAATGAACGCAGCTTTGCTCGTGGCAGCTCAAATCACGCACCACATACGGACGAATGGCCCCCCTGTGTCATGCGGTTAACGCCGAGTATCGCCCGAGAAACTAAAGGTAGCTAGGGCGGAGTTTGAGCACATGATTGAGCTTGGAATAAAACGCCCTTCCGACGGCCCTTGATCCTCGCCCCTGCAGAGGGTCCTCAAGAAATCTGGTGATTGGCGCCCTTGCGGTGATTACCGCGCACTCGATCACCTAACCGTCCCAGATAGGTATCCCATCCCACACATGCAGGACCTTACCGCTTGCCTCATAGGTAAGACGATCTTCAGCAGGATCGATCTGGTTCGCGCCTATCACCAGATACCTGTGGAAGACAATGACATTCCTAAAACAGCCGTCATCACTTCTCTCGGTTTGTTTGAATTTTTAAGAATGCCATTTGGACTGTGCAACGCTGCACAAACCTACCAACTATTCATCCACCATGTCACTCGTGGTCTAGACTTCGCTCATTCCTACCTCGATGATATTTTGGTCGCCACTGCATCCGAACAAGGGCACCTTGAGCATCTTTGAAATCTCTTCCAGCGCTTGACCCAACACGGCGTCACAGTCAACCCGACTAAGTGCGAACTCGGCATATCAACGGTAGGATTTATAGGCCACCTCGTTTCATCGTCTGGTGTCGGTCCTTCCTTATAAGATCCAGGCAATCAAGGCCTTCCCAGCTCCGCCTTCGTACAAGCACTTCTGTCGATTTCGTGATTCTGTTAACTACAATCGACGCTTCATTCCGTGCTGCGCGCAGCTGGTACAGTCACTGACCGACCTCCTCAGAGGGAATGATTGTAAGTTCGCTTTCCCCGACACAGCACAGGCAGTCTTCACCGAGCTCAGGGATGCTATCTCCAACCTAGCCCTCCACTTTCATTCCGAATCCACTGCATGCCTTTCCATTATGAATGCCACCTTAGACGTCGCGGTAGGAACCGTCCTCCAACAACACGTACGTGGGCACTTCCAACCCCTTGGGTTCTTCTTCAAGCGCCTGCAGCCAGCGGAATCCCGCTACAACACGTTTGGCAGAGAACCGCTTGCCATTTACCTAGCCATTCATCACTTCCGGCACACAATTGAAGGACGCGCTTTCACGGTCTACGCTGACCACAAGCCTCTCATCCTTGCCTTTAATTCTGTTTGCGACAAATACTCACCACTGGAAACAAGACACCTAGACTTTGTCACGCAGTTTATTGCTGACATACTCCATGTCACAAGTGTCGACAACCCGTCGCCGACGCTCTCTCACGCGTCAACTCCACTCTCCAGTATTGCCTACCGTCGTCCTTGCCGCCGTGGCATCGGCTCAGATTCAAGACGAAGATATGCAGCACTTTCTGCAGTCCACTTCGCTGCATGCGCAACCTGTTTATCTCCAAACCACGGAAGGAACCATTCTTTGTGACACTTCCACAGGTTGTTCTAGACACCTCGTGCCCGTCTCCTTCAGACGCGCAGTATGTGACGCAATGCACTGATTGTTACATCGTGGTATCCGTGCATCTTTGAAACTGGTCACCGAGCGTTTGGTTTGGTCACGCGTGGACAAAGCTTTTCTTACCTAGGCGCGTGCCTGCCTTCAATGAAAGCGCCCCAAAATACACCGTCACACCCGCAGTCCTCTCCGTTCATTTCCTGCCCAGGATTCTTAGTTCACGCATGTACAGGTAGACCCGGTAGTTCCATTACCTCCTTCACGCGGATTCGTGTACATTCTTACATGTGTCAACCGCTTCACCAGATGGCTAGAAGCCATTCCCGTAACAGAATGCACAGCTGAGACTATTATCTGGGTCTTCTTGAACCGTTTGTTCTTACACTACGTATGCTTATCCACCATTAAAACTGACCGAGGAATGTCTTTCGAATCTGCACAACTCGATACGTTCTGCATATTTTCAGGCTGCTGCCGCGTTCATACAACAGCGTAGCACCCAGCAGCCAACGGGTTAGTTGAACGCTTCCATAGACAGCTTAAATCCTTGCTCTGCACCTCCTCCGACCCTAGCTGGAGCGAAAACGTTTCGCTCGTACGCTTAGGCATTCGCAGCAGCATCAAAGCTGACTTGTTATGTGCACCAGCAGAGCTGGTTTACGGCACAACGCTAAAGTTACCAGGAGAATTCGTTTTACCTCCCGCATCGTCGGGCATGCCTCCGCCTAACTTTGCATCCTCCCTAGCTCAACGCATGCGTTTTCTACGCCCAAACCCGCCCAGTGAACAGACTAGAGATGTGCAAATGCACAGCGGTCTCTCTACATGCACTCACGTCTTCCTCCACACTGACGCAATGCGGTGCCATCTCCAACCTGCTTACACTGGCCCTATCATAGTTAACAACGGACTCCGAACTATTTTACTTTAGACCATAATGGTCACCGAACATGGTGTCCATCGACCGCCTCAAAGTGGCTTTCTTTGACGAGCCACTTGCAACCCATGCTGATGCACCCGCACAAGCACCCGCACCTGTGGTGACTTCCCGAGCACTGGATGGCCAGATACTTTCCGTTCCTCTTGACCTGCAACCGATTCCGCCTCATCCCCAAGCAAGCTACCGACGCGGCAGACAGGTCAAAGGTCCGGCCCGTTTTTCAGATTTTGTAGGCGCTTGCTGTTTCCATTAACACGCCAGTTTCTTCTTTAGTGGTTATCGTGCGTCTTGTTCTCTAACGTTTTGCAAAATCGACAAATAACCAAGACATTTTGAAAGCCTAAAAAGCGTAGTTGCTGTTACCATACATGCTATATTCTTTCTCCGGCGTCAAGCCACTTTTCCGACCCTGGTCGGCCCCCTCTGAGTACTACCATGCAGAAACTCAACCGCCGGAACTGCCCAGGCCACCCTAGAGTGACTGGCCAGCCGACCCAAGGCACCCTTCCTCATCCAAGGAACAAACAGCCACCCTCAGCCGCAGACAGCCACGAACGTATTGGTCCCCAAACGCCGCCTAGGCGTTACAGACGCGTACGCCGGATTTCTTCTTGGGACGAGGACCGTGGACTAAAGTGCGGTGGAGGGAGTGACGCCTATCAAGCGCACCGTCGGATTTTTCAGCAAAGGGAAGGTTCAGTCTACGTTTTCTCTGTACTAGCCAGTTTCTTTGTAGTCCGGTCTTCCCGCCCCGACGGCCCGTCGACGATGCACTCTGGTCCACAGGATCATCATATATCATTACTAACAAAAGCCTGGACCTAGCGAACTCTGCTACACACCCCACTTCAGAAGCCCTTACTCAAGCCCGTGCAAATATTCGCATCCACACTTACCTTACGTTTTCCCTCACTATCCGCTCCATCGAAGGCTTCCAATCATTCCGCCTTTCAGGGGGAGGCCCTTGTAGTATACCGAAAAGCACGCTCCTTCAATACTTTGCGACATTGGATTGAACGGTTGTTTTAACTTTCGAAACCCCACTTGTTTTACTGACTGCACATCCGTGTACACAAACCGTTTTGGTGAGTACCTTGCTGCACGTTTCCCGCTCTGGCTGACGCACTTCCTTTTTTTGTAGCCTGCACAATATACTTTGGGTTCAGTCGCCTCCGACTTCAATACTGTCTCGTATTTGACATGTCTTACTTGTCATTGCTTAACGACTAGTATCCCGGGCTCCGCCCACAAGTATGCATGCACCAGGTCAATATTAGAGAAATTTGTTCTTCCATGTAAAGCAGTTAATAATCATGGATTTGCGGAATCGGAAATTTGTTGGGGACAGTGAAATTTTTTAGTGCCCGGTAATCTCCGCAAGGTTTACAGTCGCCACTGGACATTTTGAGAGCCATATGAAGCGAGGAGGACCATGGGTTGTTGGAAGGATGAATGATAATGAGACGAAGCATATGTTCGAACTACGCATTGGCGGTAGAGAGCTTTTCTGGAGGTAATCGCCGAGGTCGGGTGTTACTGCCGGTCCATGTGTTAAGATGTGGTGCGTACCTTCGTGCTTAGGCTCAGGAAAGTCATTAGACGGTTGCTAAAGAGCAGGAAACTGCAGCAATAGTTTGGTGAACACATTATTGGCGAGAAATGCCAAGCGAAGACCGATCGAACTGATCGAAATGACTTTTCCGAAAACGGACAAGGGTGTAAACTATCGCATGGTTTACGGTTACGCATGTCCACGATCTGGCCTAACTTAGTAAGGAAATCAACACCAAGGATGGGGCGTTGGAGGTCAGCGATGAGGAAAACATAGTTGAAAACTCCGACGAGGACCAAGGTTGAGTGTCAGCATTTGTTGGCCTATGTATGGAGCTTGGTATTGTTTGCCGCTTTCAGTATCAGTCAGGTTGGATGTAGGTTGCGTTTTTCTGAAGCAGGAGAAATAACGCTGATCTCAGCACCGGTGTCAACTAAGAAGTACAGATTGATTGAGGAATCGTAGAAGTAAAGTAGGCCACTATACAATTGGCCAGACACAGCCGTCGCCAGCACTGGCTGGCCTAAAGTTTTCTCTGCTGAGGTTTGTGGAATGCCTTGGGTGGTTACAACTAGATTGACCATGCCTTACATCGTCGCCAAAACGGTGATGGTACAAAGAGAAATGAAGTTTCGAATTCCTGGTGGAACTGCGTCAAATTCGAGAGCGGCGTCCATGGCTGCAGTCACCGTAGCGCTTAATGCTCAAGCTAGCGAGTTCCAGCCTCGATAACCTCTCGGAAATGGTTTCAATCAGATTGTGATGTTCAAAGCCTGTTCCTCTTTTGCACTTTTTTCATTTCGTTTTTTATGCGGCTTGTACAGTTGTTTTAATTGTCCGTTTTGCATATACACAATGCTCGACCTCAAACGGCGCGTTCTGCTTTCCTACGTCGGCGTGTTGAGGTTGTTTTGTTTGTGTGCTTGGGTAGTCTGATTTACGCGGAACCAACACTGGAATAATGTGTCAGGTAGTGTGTAATATCCGTGCAGTTAGTCCAACCGTCACTACGGAAGGTCAGCTTGTTGATATCTTTATCTGACACTAATCCTTGCCCTCCGGTGCGGTAGTTTACGACTAGTTTTCATTCCACTACATTATAATTGACCTCAGTTTTTCTTTTATCTTGCTGGAACCTTTTTCGCCTGCTACTGTCGTCCAGTACAACCACCACACTGATGCTTCTGAAAATTTTGTTGGCTTTTCCTTGCACGCTTTTGACGTTAAAAATGCACACGTCTAGTTTTTACAGTTAGAAGCTCATTTCCATTGCCGTATGATCACTTCTCAAAATTCTCTGTTTTCCTACGCTGCAGCCCATCTTTTCGCGCACATAGCCGCCGGTGTGCTAGACCTACTGGTGTCTGTTCCTACCGATTCCGCCTACGATAAGCTTAAGCCTGCCGTTTTGAAAGGGCTTAGAGATTCTGATGAGACCAGACTCGTCAACTTCTGTCCGGAGTTGAAGTAGGTGATCGTTCACTTTCAAGCATCTTCATTATATGCGCTATCCCGTAGGTTCCTCGAAAGTCGACGACAGCGTCTTACGTCAATTGTGGCTAAAACGTCTTCCATCCAACACTACTGCGATTCTCGCTGTATCCGCCGACGATTTGTCACTTGAAAAATTAGCACAACCGGCCGATAAAGTGCAAGCGTGTTTCTTTCAACGCCTAGTTTGGCACGCGGTTGTCACCCTACCTGAGAATTCCTCGTCATCAGATCCTATTGAATCCATGTGTCAGAGATTGTCCATACTCGAACTCGCCAACAAGAGTGGACGTCGCCCCGCAGTCAAAGCTTTAGATCCACTTCTAGAAGCCGAAACGGACTAGCTGGGAACCCTGGGCTGCATATTTGCTAGTATCATCGACGTTTTGGTGATGCCGCTAAAATTTGTCGTCCTGGTTGCTCGCATCCGAAAGCCTTCTCCAAGGCTCAACAGGGAAGCGCCCCAGCCAGCCAGTACTGGCGACGACTTCGGCTTGCCGTTCTTCTAGTCTCCTGCTTTTGGTCCGCGATTTCACAACTGATCTTTCATTCTTAGTTGACACTGGAGCCAAGGTCAGCGCTGCGCCTCGTGGAATAGAAAATCGCTACCTTATTCCCACGGGACCTACTCTTCAGGAGCTAATAACATGAGAACCTTGACCTACGGTCATAAATCGCTTACTCTCGATCTGGGTTTTCGACGACCCTTTAATTTCGTTTTCCTGATCTCAACTGCACAACGTCCCATTATCGGTGCCGAGTTCCCCGCCCAATTTGGTCTTATTGTCGACTTACGCAGCAGCGAACTTCGTGATAGTATCACCTCCATCACCACTCCGGGCAGAGCCACTTCGAACAGCTCGATAGGACTTTGCATGACTCTACCTACTAACACTGTGTTCACCGAGTTCCTCCAACAGTTCTCTGCGTTTGACCTGCCGTCCAATAATTGGCCCACACCTAAACACGAGGTTGTGCACCACATTGTTACTCGTAGACCACCGGTCATGTTTCGACCACGCTGGCCACCACCCGATAACCTGGCCAACGCCAAGCCGGGCTTGAGCCTATGCTCCGTGTTGGTATCATCCGGCCTTCTAAAAGCCCATGCACTTTACCATTGCACATGGTTCCAATACTCTCGTAGTGATTGGCGATCTTGTGATGACTACCGTAGGCTTAATAATGTCACTGTCCCTGACAGATATCCGGTCCAGATGTTCATGACTTTTCTATCGGCCTAGACCGCAAAGACATTTTCTCCAAGATTGACTCGGTCCTGGCATATTACCAAATTCCTGTCGCCCCTGATGACATTCCCAAGACAGCTATAACCACCCCCTTCGGTCGTTTTGAATTTGTCCGTATGCCTTTTGGACAAGCAAACGCCGCACCCACATATTAAGGATGCAATGGCCAAGTTCTCCGAGGACTTGCTTTCGTTTTGCTTGTATCGGTGACATTCACGTGGCCGGCACTAACCAGGAAGAACATCTCTTTTATCTTCGCCAAACCTTTGAGTGTTTTGGTCATTATGGCGTTACTATCAACGTGGAAAATGTGTCTTTGGCCAGTCCCGTGTTGATTGTTTCGGTACGCCAATCCATCGCACCGGAATCAGTCCGCTCCCGGAGAAAACAATAGCAATCATAGAGTATCCGAAGCCGCAGTCCTACAAAAGCCTGCGCCGTTACCTCGTTAAGGTTAATTATTACGGCTGCTTTATACCTGATTGCTCTAAACTGCTTCAATATTTAACCGACTTGCTTAAAGGAAAGACCCGAAAATTCAAACCCACGAAATAAACTACAGACACTTTGGACAAGATTAGACATACGTTGCCTAACGTTACAGCGTTGAGCCAGTTACGGACTGCTGTTAATACACCTCTTATCCCTAAAACCGATGCGTCACAACCAGAAGTTGGAGCCGTTCTACAACAACTCATCAATGGTCATCCCGAACTACTATCCTTATCTCCTTAAAAATGCAGCCCCAGAAACTAGGTATGGTACCTTCGGAAGGGAACTTCTGGCCATCTAACTCGTTAAAAAGCACTTTCTACACCTCGGAGGTCGTACATTTATACTTCTAACTTATCACAAGCCACTTGTTCTTGCCTTTCGGGGTTTCTCGGACAGTTTTCACCTCGAGAAACCCGACACCTTGATTACATATAGCAATTCTCTACTGACATCCATCATATAGACGCCACTGACAACGTGGTAACCGACGCAATGTCCCGCAATGGCATTCACGAAGGTTCAGTCCGCCAGTTGACATAGAGGTAATCGCTGCTCATCAGAATGGAGATATTGAGTTTATGCAAATAAAACCTACCCTTCTGCCGCTTCTTAACTCCGACTCCGAGGTTCAGAGTGACAAGTCTACGGGTAAGCCCCATCCCTACGTGCTGCAACATTACAGCCGAGTCGTTTTCGATCATTTCCATGGGTTCTCGCACCCATACATGCGGGCTGCTTTTAAGTTGATCACAGATCGCTTTGTTTGGCCCAATATGCGCTCTGGCATCCAACAGTGGGCAAAGCACTATGCTACTTGTCAGACCAGCAAGATCCATGGCCATAACATCACTGTCCGACACCTTTTCACTACCGGGTGCTTGCTTCAAGCATGTCCATTTGGATATCGTTGGTCCTTAGACCCCTTCCAACGTTTTTCAGTAGTTGCTGACATGCGTTGATAGATTTACACGTTGGCCGCATGCAGTGCAATTACGGGACCTTTCCTCTGTAGTAGTCGCGCGAACTTTCATCGAAAAGTGGATTCCTTTCTTTGGCACTCCTGCAACCACCATGACAGACAGAGGTCCGCAGTTCACTTCTTCGTTGGTTCGTGACCTAGGTCGTTTGTTTGGTTGTTCTCCCCTACGCACAACCGCTTACCACCCCGCTGTCAATGGTTAGGTCGAACGCTTCCGTCGCCAACTGAAAGCTTCGATTACCACTTCTCAGTCGAGCACGCAACGGCCGGAGCGTTTGTCAATAATCCCATTTGGCATACATAACAGGGTCAATGAGGACATAGGCCGTTGCCCTGCTAAGTTAGATTTCAGCACGCTAGTTAGACTTCCTGGAGAGATGGGGTTGGATTCAAGGATCACTGGAGAAACGGATCCTGCGTCTTATGCCACACGTCAGAGGCGTCGCTTCAGCTCGGTGCGCCCAACACCTCTACGACTCACTCATTGTAACCCACGGGCCCATCCTGATCTCCGCGATCGCCACTACGTTCTTGTGCGCATCAATACTGTTCGTACATCTCTGACGACACCCTATGAGGGTCCTTACAAGGTCATCGACCGTAAGGAGAAGTAGTTTGTGTTAAACCGAAATGGCTACAAAGGCTCTGTACGCATCAATCGTTTGAAACCTGCTTGCATCGAACTTCTTCCGTCTCAGCAATCTTCAGACGCATCTGTTCCCGATGATGATCCATTGCCGAGCACTCCTCCTACACAGCATACGTGTGCTCCCAGTGTCCTTTCTTCGCAACCTCCTGCCACAACAGCCACAACCACTCACACACACAAACGCACATGTTTTGGTCGTACGGTGGTTCCACCTTCTAAACTAGCGTTTTCTAATCAGTGAGACGTACATTTCGAGCATTCGCTTGCCCACTCACGCTCTACGGGGAAAGTCCTGTGGTGTTCATAGCTTTTTCATCTTTTGCGCCACTCTCCATTCGTTTTTCGATGTGTCTTGTACAGTTGGTTTAATTGTCGGTTTTTCATATACACAACGCTCGGCCCCGAACGGTGCATTCTACTTTCCGGCGGAAGCGTGTTCAGGTTGTTTTGTTTGTGTGCTTGGGAAGTCTGAGCTACGCGGAACCAACCTTGGAATATCGTATCAGGGAGTGCAATATCAGTGGTTAAACCAACCGTCACTACGAAAGGTCAGCGTGTTTCGACCTTTATCTGACACTAATCCTTTCCTTCCGGTGTGGTAGTTTAAGACTACTTTTCATTTCACTACAGGGTCATTCTTAAAGTCGACGTCAGCGTTCGACTATACTGAGTGCCCTGCTGCGGGCTTATGAAAGCACTCTTGAACCCTGTCTTCTTTCTCAGCCACCTTGTCCAAAGACAAAGCATCTGCTGACACAACGAGAAGAGCTGAGGTGTTCGCTGGAAGACATTTCGTCCGGAGCTGTCACAGAATTGTATCACTGATTTTGGCAAAACTGACCAACATGCACAGGTGCCTAAGGAGTTTTGATGGCGTGCGATCACCTACTTCAACACCGGAAAGTAACGGTCGACGTATAGCTTCGTGGGAAGCCGTGGTACCCTGCAAAACAGCGGCTTTCAGCCTATCGCAAGGTGCGTCAGCCGCAATGGGAAAGAGCAAATCTATAAGGTCAGATGTGATGTGGTTAGGAAGCTGGGCGGTGACGTGTGCATATTAATGACTGAGAGGTAACACAGAGTATGCGAAAAAGAGCCTTCAATTGTAAAAACCACACGTGAGGATTAGATAGGTCGAAGGAAGGGAAGAAGAAACCAACAAAATTTTCTGAAATGTCTGTGCGGGAATCGTGGTCCGACATAGTAAAACACAAAAGGGAGTTCTGAGTTTTCAAAAAAAGAGAAAGGGTCACCAATTACGTAGTGGAAAGACCAAATGAAAAGGGGGTTTAACTACATAAAACAACTCTCAGCCTTTAAAGAATGCCGGACCTGACCTTATCTAAAGCAGGATCCTTGGTAGGCCGTCAGTTACTCGCGCAATCCAGTTGGAAGGCGAAACTTATTCAGCACAATAATTCGACGCGTTAGGTCCGATGATCTATGAGCGAGGCTAGAAGACAGACAACGAGCAGCAACAAAACACGCGTAGCTGAAAGCAGGCGAATCGAAACCTGAAAAGTCTCTTTATCGGTTGTTGGTCAGTTAAAACAAAACTGAACAATAATAGTGGAAATGAGAATAGAAAAGTACGATTAGGCAGAGAGATATGAACAATCGCTACAACGTTTCTGGGGCCGTTGCGAACCCTGGCCCACCGGATCGACAGACAAATGAGGCTTGTTTTGTTCAATCATGGCTGTCACAACAACCCAGCTCACATCTGGAGGGAACAGCGCGTGAGCAATGAGTATTGTGTATTAGTGCAAGAAGAGCGGGTGACCGGCACAGCGCCATTATATCGTGCACCAGGCTCCGATGACTAGGCTACTTGTTGTCAGCACACCAACTCCCGCAACGTGCGTTGTTTGCGCGACCGGGTTTCAAGTGGAACAGGAGGAGGCGAGGCCAAGTGCTGACTTGGTCCGAAGGTCGATGACTCTAACTTCTAAGTGGGCGTCGGTTAGTATCTCCCGACTATCGAAGTACGGTCTAAAGAACGGTGAACACTTTTAGTGGTTCGATACACTAGTTGACATGGCAACGACCGGATCACCTTGGCGTTGTGAGTATCTTTATCCCTCCTCTCCTTGCTCATCTTCTAACTCTCACCAATAGCTCTTTCGTGCGCATGACATAACCTGCTATTTGGCGGTAAAATATCCAATTCCTAGCTCTCCGGAACGATGCCCATCCGTTACTGGTCACTCAGCCAGCGTGCCTATTGAGTCTTTTTAATTAGTTCCTTATATATTGAGGCACAGCAGCTGAGGTGTTTTTACCATGTCTAACGTGTATTATTATGGTATTGGTACCGTCTACAGCTAGGTTCTAGTAAGCCATCCGCGCTATTGCTAGAGATGCGTGGTCTTCTTCAAGGATTGCATATGGACGAGTCGCTGCTTCGAGAGTTATGGCTTCAGCGTTTGCCTGAAAACGTACAAGCTATGCTATCGCTTGCGAAATCGCAGCTTTTGTCAGAAGTTGCAGATATTGCTGATGACATGATGGATCGTTTCACCGGACCACCGTGTCCGTCGTCTAGTTCTCTTCTCTCACCTGATGTAGGTTTTACTGTTGACCCTTCGGTCCAAACCATCGGCACCGCTACTCCACCTTCGACTGGAGAACTCTTAGCAGAGATAACCGCGCTACGGCAAGAAGTTCAAAGCTTAAAGTTACATCGGCACTAACGGGATTCTCCATCCCGTTTCCCTAGCCCACCTCGAAGACGAACGCGACGCCCAATTTGCCGTTAGCACACATGTTTTGGAAGGTCCGCTAGAAATTGTATAAAACCATGCTCATTTCCTGTAACCAGAAAAAGGACAGGCCGACACGTATTGGCGACGAACGCCGTCGGCCGAAGTCGTCCAAATCGCCTCTTCAATATCGTTGACAGGAACACCGGGATCATGTTCTGGGTTGATACTGGGGCGGAAGTTGGCGTGATCCCACCGGTTCCAGGCGACGCGACTAAGCCACAGACAACCAACTTGCGTGCCGCTAACGGCACTGCTATCCGAGTTTTCCGTCAGCGCTCTCTTACCATTGACCTCGGACTACGGCGTTCCTTTCGATGGATTTTCACCATCGATGTTGTTCCGTTTGCTATATTGGGCATCGACTTCCTTCAACACTTCGATCTTCTTGTCGATACGCATCGTCACAAACTCGTTGACAAAAAGTCCCAGCGTTTCACATGTGGAGTTCACACAACTTGTGTTTCTGTCACCCATTTACATTCAGCCCGAAGCTGCTACGGAATTTTTAGATCTGTTCAGACAGTTTCCGCAGCTGGTCCACTCAGCTGACGCTACGCTTCCGGTTGCATCTAGCGTAACGCACCATATACGAACCCGTGGCCCACCGGTTTCTGCACGGGCACGACGTCTCGCCCCTGATAAGCTAAAAGCCGCTAAGGCGGAATTCGAGCACATGCTCGAACTTGGTATCATCCGTCCTTCCGAAAGTCAGTGGGCCTCACCTCTCCACATGGTGCCCACAAAGGTGGTGACTGGCGGCCCTGCGGAGACTACCGGGAGCTGAACAAGTGCACTGTTGTAGATAAGGAACCCTATACCGCACAACCAGGACCTTACAAGTAGTCTCGGTGGTAAGTCAGTGTTTAGTAAGATAGACCTGACGCGAGCATATCACCAGATTCCTGTAGAGGACTGCGATATCCCCAAAACGGCAGTTATAACATCCTTTGGTTTATTCGAGTTCCTTCGAATGCCTTTCGGGTTAAGGAACGCTGCAAAAACATTCCAGCGGTTCATCCATGACGTTACTCGTGGTCCGGACTTCGCATATCCTTCCGTGGATGACATCCTAGTAGCTAGCGCCTCTAAGTCGCAACACTTAGAGCATCTACGTACTCTATTCCAACGCCTATCTGACCGAGGCGTTACCTTGAACCCTAGCAAGTGCGAACTAGGAAAATCGTCCATCGAGTTCCTAGGTCACCGCATCTCAGCTACAGGTATTAAACCACTGTCTCAAAAGGTAACCGCCATTAAAGATTTCCCTGAACCTACATCGTTTAAACAGCTTAAACGTTTCCTTCGGATAGTTAACTACCATAGACGCTTTATTCCGTGTTGTGCTAGGATAATGCAGCCCTTGACTGACTTGCTTCGGGGCAATCAACGTTCGTTTGTGTTTACCAAGTCCGCGCGATTAGCCTTCTCAAACCTTAAAGGCGCCATCGCTAATGCTGCTCTCTTAGCACATCCCGTACCATCTGATCCATTTTTTCTCTCGTCACTGATGCCTCAGACGAGGCCGTTGATGCTGTTCTTCAGCAGGCTGTCGACAATACATGGCAACCTTAGGGTTTCTTTTCGAAACGGTTGCAGCCAGCGGAGACACGTTACAACACCTTCGGGAAAGAACTTCTGGCAGTTTACCTCGCCATCCGTCATTTTCGTCCTTTTCTAGAGGGCAGAAGCTTTACCGTCTTTACTGACCACAAACCATTAGTTTACGCCCTCGACTCGTCATCCGACCGATACTCTCCGAGAGAGATACGCCACCTGGACTATGTCTCACAGTTTACGTCAGACATACGGCACGTCTCGGGTGTGCAGAACTCCGTCGCTGATGCTCTTTCTCGCGTCAGCTCCATCACTTCCGCTGAAGGTATCGATCTAACGGCAATGGCTGCCGCTCAACAGACCGACCCAGAGCTAGATCAGCTTCGTAATTCTAGCTCCTTGCGCATACGACCAGTTCCACTGCCTACTTCGGATGGAACCATACTTTGCGACGTTTCGCAAAATTCACCACGACCAGTGGTTCCCCAAGCTTTCCGACGCACTGTGTTTGACATTCTTCACAGTTTATCACATCCAGGCATTCGTGCCACAGTTAAGCTCGTCACACAACGTTTCGTGTGGCGCAACGTCAAGCGGGACGTTAGACAGTGGGCTCGTACGTGCCTTAGATGCCAACAGTCTAAGGTACATCGACGCACGAAAAGTCCGCTGGGTACATTTCGACTTCCTGATGCCCGTTTTCATCATATTCATGTTGACCTTGTTGGGCCACCGCCCCCATCTAATGGATGCGTTTACTTACTGACTTGTATAGACCGCTTTACAAGATGGTCTGCTGCCATCCCAATGCCAGATTGCTCATCAGACACTGTCGCTCAGGCTTTTCTAGAGCGCTGGGTCTCACACTTTGGTTGTCCTGCGGTTGTGACAACTGACCGAGGTTCGCACTTCGCAGGCACATTTGCTCACCTCCTTCAGACCCTCGGCTGCCGTCACGTCCAAACGACTGCATTCCACCCTGCCGCCAACGGCCTGGTTGAGCGTTTACACCGTCAGCTGAAAGCTGCACTATGTGCACATGATAACGCAGACTGGTACGAAGCGCTTCCCGCCGTTTTACTTGGCTTACGAAATACTGTCAAAACCAACACTAACGCTGCTCCGGCTGAACTTGTCTATGGCTGCACATTGCGTCTCCCTGGACAATTAGTCGCCCCAACCCCGGAGAGGGCATGGAACTACAAGAGCTACATAGCTCGTCTGACGCACTACATGCGCCAGCTGCATCCCGTGAGACCCAGGGAACAACGCACTCCAGTGCACGTTCCGAAGGACCTTTCTACATGTTCTCACGTATTCTTACGTGTCGACCAAGTGAGACAGCCTGTCTCCGCACCTTACACAGGTCCATACGGTGTTATTAAACGGTCTTCAAAAACTTTGGTGATTGACCGTGGGGGTAAAAAGGGATACTGTCTTGATAGATCGCGTCAAGCCTGTGTTCGTTGATGAACAACAGTTTGTTCCATCATCGGCCTTAACGCAATCTACAGAGCCACCTGTAACGACGCCCAGCTTTTCAGCTCCACCACAATCCCAGTCATCAGATTCGCCGCAAACTAATACCAGTCACGGTAGAAGAGTTCCTAAACCTGTTCGTTTCTACGATTTTGTCGAATTCATCCACACCTCATGAATCGTTTTCATTTTTTTCGTTGTTTGTATTATGCTTTTCCGTTAGCAGAATAAATATCAGAAGCTGTCTCCCCGAGTCTTTTTCCCCATCTAGCAGATAAAGTCATGAGGCTGGCACGTTTGGGTCCGTCCGTTCAATGGTTGGCTGTTTCGCAATTGTTTTGGTCAATTGGATGCTTTGGTCTACCCTTAACGCTTTGTCGTCTCGCCCGCCCACGTTGGCCTTTGGATCGTATTCTGCTTGGCTCAATTTGGCTTGCTCAGGACGTTTGTCTGGCTCGCCTTCCTGGCTTTCGCTGCTCGTGTGCTTGGCTCGTTGTTTTTGGTCCCCCCGCGACTCGCCGGTACGAACAGGATTTCAGCTTCGTTATGGTAGTGTATTGGAATGCGGTGGGGGGAGTGACCTCGCCCAAGCGCACCGTCCTTCAGCAGCGGTGAAAGGTCCTACCGGCCCTTTTTCTGGATTAGCCAGTGTTTTGTAGTCCGGTGTGCCAGCTGGGACGGCCCACCGATGATGCATCCCAACCCACAAGAGGAATAAATAATCTAAATACTAACCTACTCCTATGGTGCTGCCTTTTTTACATCTGCAAGCCAGCAACGATCGAAGTCCTCGTCCCTCGGCATTCTAGGGGAGGCCTGTGTAGTGACCATGACATTTTACTCCATCAAACATCACATTCAGACTTGTACACATTTTGTTTTACTTTGCACCCATCCAAAGCCTATATATACTGGACTGCCATTTTGTACCAGGTTCGCCGTCTTGCCCGCGTGCTGCCGGCTGTTGTGCTCCGACGTGGTGTACCTCTGCTGCACCACTCTCTCCCACTGTCCTCAAGCTATATTTACATAGCTATTGTACATAGCTATTTTCTCAAGA
This sequence comes from Dicrocoelium dendriticum, assembly GCA_944474145.2. Classification (NCBI taxonomy): domain Eukaryota; kingdom Metazoa; phylum Platyhelminthes; class Trematoda; order Plagiorchiida; family Dicrocoeliidae; genus Dicrocoelium; species Dicrocoelium dendriticum. The sequence goes on along the minus strand of OX104059.1, from coordinate 43,059,984 downwards.
CATTCTTTATACCTTGCCGTCTTCTGTCTTACTGGGCTACGGTTTTCTTGTGTAGCATTCGCCAAGGCGCTACAAGATCCACCTCTACGTTAATCCTATGCTCTTTCATGGAAGGAGGCAAAATACGAGTATAAGCACCTTTGTTTCTCACAAGTGGTGAACTCGATGATCACGGGTGTTCCGGTTATGAGACACCGGATAGAGTGAGCATGCTTACCAGAAGTTCTTACAAGCACTGAACAAAGACGTGGATTCTACACAATGATACTGAAAGCAATTTTCGTTGTAAGTGAGCTTCACAAGCCTTCACATTATTCGAGTGCATAATTGTGTACAACCCATGTTGTACCACCAGGTGTTTGGTTTGCAAATGTGCATTTTTCCTCCAAATTTGTGTAGGTTATTTGGGATACACAATAGGTGCAGCTGAAAGCCATGGACATGTTGAAACGACGAACGTTAAGCCACGCCAGGCTTAAGTGCAGCTACTATAAATATGAATATAAATAAATATAGGTATATTTCTAGACAAGCGCTAGATGCTGTTCCTGCGTGGGATCAGAACAAATTGTACATAACATCCATGCTCATGCATGGAGAAGAAATATCGTTAACAACTGCTTTTGATCGTGTTTATCTTTCCGAACAGTAAAGCAGGGATAAATACAAACGTTTCGTAGGCCTCGACATTTTTGAAGGCAGTAGTTTGGGTGTCCGTAGCTTATGTACGAATTCTGCGCTTTTCACCGGCCACCGCTGACAAACCTTGAGGTGCCTGATTCCATTAGTAAACGATCAATTAGAGGAAACTTGATCCATTTTCTTTGGTCACATCACCGCATTTCGAGCATCCATTAGTAGCGGGCTCATGGAAAGGAATAAGCAAGCCAAAATTAGATCGCAAAAGTTGTGGAGGGTGGAAACAAAGGAAATAACAGTAGTGGCTAACACTTTAGCCTTTCTTAGAAAAGTGCGACTGAAAGGGCAGCCCACTTAACTAGAAAATACACTAATATTGGAAAATGGAGCCAAAATATAGCCCAGAAACAGCATACCAAAACCGCAAACCTGGCGCGAATTTCAAAGTGTAAATCTCCAAACAAGCGGAATCAACGCCGTTTTGGAGCCGAACTAATAACTAAAACGGGACAACAATAGGCGGTCTAGGAGAAACCCTAGGCGCTGGTTACGACAAAGGTAAAATAATTAAGCTAGGTGCAGTGGTTATGGAGATATTTGCATTTTTAGCGGTCGGCGGCGGATAGCGCCATTTTCGAGCCTCCGCTAAATTCACGTTCTGCTTTGGAAGCAGATACAGAAAAAAGGACGAAATAATACAAACAACGGCTAGGCGTAATAAGTTCCGAATATGGAGTAGGAACTGGGAATGCCTAAGATAACGTGTAATTCGCTGCAGTAGCGAATTATTACGCAGTGGGCCGAAAAGCATACTTTCTCAGTAAACGTAGTAAAAGTTGGGAAAACAGACGGAAAGGCTTTAGGGAAATACTAGGTAGGCTGTAAGAATTATTATATAGGTAGAACAGCACAGGATATGGTGTAGCGAGCCCACAGCCAGAATGCGACCATGTGCCATTTTCAGAGTATATTGGGCCGCAGAATCCACTATGAATGTGGAATTCAACGTTTTTAATGCTCCGATGTGGATGCGAAAACTATACCAAAGCCGCATGGGCTGAGTCCATATGTATAAGACAAGGGAACATAAAACTCATTTGCCCCGTCTGAACTAGGATAACACAAGCATTTCCTACAGAAATATTACCAGTTTCGACTCTTTGAGGCTATTTTATACGTCATTATGTTTGTATCACTGACACTAATGAGCCAGGGCGGTCTTCTAGTGATAATAAAAAAATGTAAGAAAATTCACAAAATGTGTCCAGGTGAGAAACACCTTGGGTTCCGCTTTGGTTAGACACGAATACCACTTCTTTTGTGGGTTTCGCCATCTCAAGCATGACTGATTAGTGGGCCACAGGTGCTAAAGCACATGACTGTGCATTAAGTTGCTAGTTTAGAGCTCTATTTCTCTTAGCTGAGAGTCGGATGCAAGTGCCTTTGGTGTTGGACCAGAATAACGCAATCGTTCCCTGGAGAAACATCATCAGTTTCAGCACTTTGAGGTTATGTTATATATCTTAATGGATGTGCCACCAATGCTAATGAGCTAGAGATGTCTTCTATTGATAATAGAGAAATAGGTGTCCAAAAAATTGGCGAAACGCATTCAGGTGGGAAATACCACGAATGCCGCTTTGGTTAGGCATGATCACCTTATCTTATAGAGGTTGCACTTTCTCATTTGTGACGGATTATTGGGCCTCATGTGTTAAAGCACACCATTTCTGCATCGCGTTGCTATTTTGAGCTCTAACTCTCTTGGTTGGGAGTCCGATGCAAGTGCAAGTGATATTCACCAGTGTAAGGTAATAGAAAACTGGGAGATCACAACAGCTATGAACTTGGAGGTTTCCTGGTGGGAAGCTTCCACATTGTCAGGCGAAATGAATGAACAATAATATAACGCAAGCAGAGAAGATAACGGAAAACAAGTGGGAGCTGGTTGTTCACCCACCATTACGCATTACGTATGGTATAAGACATAGTTCATAACTAGCACCCCTGCTACCGCGATGAATTTGAACAGCTGATGCTGAGTTAAGTAAAATTTATAAGTACTAAGCACACAGTGAAGTGAACCTGCAAGGCAGATCATTCTTACTTGCTGTCTAAGTTCTTCACGATAGCACGTCTACGTTCACGGCTTCATATGTCGAAACCCTGCCCAAAGACGTACAAGGTCACTGTTGATCTGAGACTGTTAAAAACGCTGATGCCAGCTGTTCATTGTGTGCGGCATACGTCCAACTATTGGGATGGTTCGGTCCTCCAGCAGTCACGTAACTTCCAAGGCCCCATGCGGAATTTGTCAATCTGATTAAACTGTGGTGCGAAAGCCGAGATCACGCCGCTGTCCGTTTGCCATAGCTTAAAAACCCAGAAGAGATTTCTCAGCATATGTACACTTTTGTTACTCACCATACAATATTTGGTTTGGTTTTAATGCCGACCCTACGACCACCCTTACCTACATCCGGCTCAGCACTTGTGTCCACGGTGAGCCCCGACACTGACGTACGCTCTCGTCGATTCATTCGTCTGGGTGGTTTTGTGGCCTATGGAATACAGTCCGCCGTGTCCCACTCCAAGTACCTTCTGATATCCGCGCTTACTTTCACGCACCGCCTCGGACTATTATTTACTAGCGCATTCAACCTTCTTTTCTCATTTGTATCTTCTAATGACCGTTTTTTCTTGATTGTATACGTGTATTCATGTGTAACTTGCGTACGTTTAATACTTTTATCGTGTTTTGTTCATCCTTCATCTTTTAGATTCACATGTCGAGAGTGGCACCTGAATCGTTTTGTAACATAAACATCCTTACTTTGGCTGTACCAAGATTCAGGAAACACAGACCAGAGGTTTGGTTTGCGATATTCGAGCTCGAACTGGAAAATAAGGGCATTACGACGGAAAGTCCGAGATACAAACAGGTCGTCTCGCGCCTTCCTTCGTCGATTGTGCCGTTGGTTGAGGACATTCTACTCTCTCCATCGAATGAGGCAAAATATGAAATGATGAAGCAAGCGATACTAAAAGAATTATGGCCCAGAGCACGAGCTCGGTTTGAACATCACAATAGTCACAAGCTTGGAAAATGCAAGCAGTCCGCGTCAATCCGCGTACTTCAGCGCATCGCTAGACCCTTATTCTTGAGCGGAGCAGTGGTAGAGGAGCTGTGGCTGGCACGTCTCCTAGAGCCATTGCCGGTAATACTGTCCATGTTTCTCGATACGTCCCATGAAAGTATTAGCTACCAAGGCAGACGCTGCGTTTAAACGGTTTCTGCAGCAGACTCTCAGTATCTCCGGTGACTTATTCTCACCGGGGAAAACCGAAGCTCATATTTGCTCCAAGTCGACAGGTTGATCTGACCCTAAAGACGAGGAAATTGCGCTAATTCGCAGCAGGATAGCAGCAATGGAGCCTTCGAAGCAGCCAGTGCCACGGTCAGATGCTGACCACCACTTGGCTACCGTTCATTGCGACTCGTCTGTGCTTGCACCGAGTACGTCTCGTTCGCCAAGAAAGCGCAACCTTTGCCCGCACGTTCGCAATCAGGTAATACCAAACCCGTCGAAGAAGTATGTTGGTATCACCGCCAATACGGTGGAAGAGCTAGACGTTGTCGGGCTCCCTGCATTAGGCACGTCCAAGTCGATTTAGAGAAAGAGAATAGCCCGCATACTAGCACGACCAACGGATCCTTAGTTGACGAAGCAAATGGCCTGTTTTACGTTAATGGTCAACTTTCTTCCATCACTTTCCATATCGAGATGGGGGCGAGAGTCAGCGTCAGCTCAGCGAAGGCGAAGGACAGGCACCTGCATGCGGCCAATGGTCTTCCGATAGCTTAAGTCAGTCAGCGCATGATGAACCTGGACCTCAATCTCAGCCGAAATTTTCAGTGGATCTTCATTCTTGGGTCCGTACCATTTACCATTATCGGCATCGACTTCCTCCGACATTTTGAGTTGCTTGTTGATGCTGGTCACCACCGACTTTTAGACGACCGTACTAAACTAGAGGTCGAAGGCGGACGGACGCCTCGATAAGCAATTCCGTTTTCGAATCGCTGATGTGTCATCAGGTTATGCGGACCTACTGTTGGAATACACGCGACTGGTACGATCAGCTGTAGAGCTTCCGGTAGTCACGATAGAGGTCGCGCACCACATAGCTACGCTTGGACAAACAGTTGGCGCACGACCAAGACGGCTTGCTTTTGACAATGTATGTGCAGAACCAGCTGAATTCGACCACATGCTTCAGCTCGGTATCGTCAGACCGTCCAACAGCCCACGGGCGTTGCCTCCGCACACGGCATCGATGAGGGTCATAAAGGACTTGTGGCCTTGCGGCGATTATCGAAACTTGAAAAGGGCTACCATGCCAGATCGCTATCCGATCCCACACATAGTGGATCTTACAGCAAGTCTGGCGTGTAAAATTTACTTCTACAAAATCTACTTGGTACGTGCAAATAACCAAATTCCGATAGCCGAAGCAAACATTGCTAAAACTACAGTGACGAATACATTTGGTTTGTTCGAGTTTCCGCGCATGCCGTTTTGTTTAAAGAATACTGCGCAAACGTTGCAGCGCTTCATCGACCAAGTTTGTCGTGGCTTAGACTTCGCTTACGCTTGTCTACACGACATTTTATTCGCGAGCTCCACGAGGACAGCACATGCTCCACATACGAAAACTTTTTGATCGTGTATCTCAACAAGGGGATAATAATCAACGCAGAAGTGTTCGTTTGGTGGGAACTCAGCCATCTTTCTCGGCCATCGTATATCCACTGCAGCCGTCATGCCACTTCAGGATAAAATTCAATTCATCATCAACCAGCCTGAGCCTCATTCTTTTAAACAGGTTAGGCATTTTTATGAACGTCAATTTTTACCTATGGTTCATGTCGAACCACGCGTCGCTGCAGCAAACCCTCACAGACCACCTACGAGGGAAACTCAAGTAATTTGAATTTCCTGCCGCAACACGAGCTGCTTTTAAGTCGCTGAAATAGGCTATGGCCAACATAGTTCCTACGGCGCATCATGATTCGGCCGCCTCACAGTCCCTCAGTACTGAAGCCTCGGACGTGGCAGTCGGCGCTGTTTTCCAGCTACATGTAGCCGAGAAGTGTCAGCCATTAACGTTTTTATCCAAAGGTCTACGATCGATCGGCCTGCTTCCACACACACGCGTGACGTGCGGGCTCTCGGGTCATTTAGATTATTCCCGTCTATTCTATCTCCATCCGCTCGCAGTGTTGTCACTGTAGGCTCATTCGAACCGGCTCGAAGTGCTCTTTCCAACGCGCAGCGTATTTCAAAATCGCGCATTACAGACCACTATCTTCCGTCGACTTTTACATTTTCTGTTTTCTGTGGTGGTTTATATGAGGAATTCCTTTCGGTTTGCTTTCTACACCACAAATTGTGACCTTTCTCGGAAGCCCAACTTAAGGGCTCTTTAACAATTACACGACTGCTTTTGTCGATAGCTGCTTAAGGCAGATACAGGCAGCAATATAAGGGATCTACTGCTAATCTTTCGATTGCGTCGCAGTCACTGAGGCTGCCACTTCAAATCAACCCGCCGGCGACACACCACTAGTGCCACACCAAGCAGCCTGCTGACCAGCTGGATAGCCTTGCTTCGTTCAGCAACCTATCTGGATGCACCTACAATCTTTTGTGACCTGTCTCGAGGAACGCCCGTGCTGACCCGACTGCAAACCGGTGTGTCATCAGGAAGGTGAGACAACAAAACACGTTTGGCATTGATGCAAATATCACATTTCTAAGGCAAAAGTGTGTGCAACTCGGAGGCGGAGATTCAAATAGTTCACTGCGGTGCGTTCTTTTTGTTCCTAATTAAATCGTACAGTTTCTGGGAGTTGCCATTTTACGAGCATTATATTAGACGTGGATATTCAGTTAAGGATCAAAAGTTGGCACCCATTGTCTAAGCTCCTCTGACTTGCTTCCGTGTATCTTACTTCAGTGTAATTATCATGTCTACAGTAAAGACAGGCTCGATGGGAAAAATGTAGTATGGGCCAGGATTCTTCCATTTTAGTTCAAAATCTGAGACAACGAACTAATGTACTTCGCACAAAATCTGGAAGCAGTAGTAAAGAAAATACCAAAAACAGTGTAGGCGATGTAGGCTATTCCCTTGGACTACACGCTGACCTGAGAAAGGCGCCTGGAAAATGTCCATCAGTAGCGGAACCTGCATACGTTGAACTTGCATCTATAGGCGACATGATCGCATCGATATTGCAACCTTTGTAGAGTCTAGCTGTCTAATTGAAACTCTCCCAAATACTGGTAGAATGAACCTCATGAAGTGCAGTGTACTGATGGACTCCACTTCGACCGAAGTGTACAATCGAGTACGATATTCACGGAATGCGGTGTACTGTAATGCGCCAGACACTTTACCATTAAAAACTGTTTACATTGTGCTTCTCACTGCACGCGGGATGCAATCTTGTTGTTTCAGCTACATCAGCCTAAGCAAACATGTAATGCGTTAAGCATATCCCATACTTTTACAGTTTCAAAATGAACTAATTTCTAAACAATTCATTCAAAAGCGCAATCTCATTATGCTTAATATAACTTTCAAAAGTGTGAAAAATATGAAGGAAAAACCCCACTCCAACGTGAGATAAGCAATAAAGCTTGTGAAGTAAAACGGAATACTAAACAGCCATATGGCGCTCCGCATCCAGTTGATATTGCTCAAATTAGTGGCCAACACAAACGTGAATATAATACTCCGCTTGCTGCAAAAAAAGATGAAGCGGTGAAGGATAAAGTGGTTTTTCAAGTTAGCAAGGAATAACATAAATATGCTGACCACTCTATTGCATTGGATGCTGTGTACAGTAAAACAACTAGTGCTCGCAATTCGGAGCTAAAATCAAGGTCAGATGCAAAATTGGTTACTGGAGGACTTCCGCTAGGCCGCGGTTTCACGGCTAAGCGTGATAGGCCGACCAAACGCAAATCCCCCGCCATCCACAAAACTAGTGATGCGCATGGTGCTTCCCCTTGGACATTCAGTTCTGGTGGTCATAAGGTTTACCTAATACGCTTTCCTGTATGAGGAGTGACAACAATGGGGACCAGCGAATTACAGCTACATTACTTGCTAAATCCCCGTTGCATCCAAAAACGCTACCTCAAGCGTCGAACTGTCATGGCCTTCCTAAAGTCTGCTCTGGCCACTGTCCAAGCTCACCGAGAATATCGATGGATCCGGTCAAATGCATCGATAGTAAAATGACGGTTGACCTAGATTTATCCCAAGCCTCGTTCGGCGACTCTGTATCGTCATTTTGTTTGGATAGAAGTACATACGTTGGTCATAAAGTTATGGAAGATGTGCCGCCATATTGGCACCTTACATACGGCGTAACTGAGTGCTACGACTTTCCGATTCCAGCAACGAACCACACGGATTATGCTTATGTTGGTGTATGGACTGACACCAATGTACCTCCACCGCGTACAGTGAAGCCTTGCGTATCGAGCGCACAGGCGGATTTCACCCATAGCTGGCACTAACAGCAACCAACTGATTCCTGTCAATGCGTTACGTAATCAACAGGCTATTAGCGACATGATGTAGGAGAGACAACCTAACTCTCCGACTCTCACAGGCTTTTACATAAAACATGGACTCTTTCCATCGAACCATTTTCTAGAGGGCCATACTCAGTCTCCACCCCTCCGCTGTGGCTACCTCCAAACCATTATCCACCGTTGGCGATACGTGCACCTTTTCAACAATTGCTAACCTGTGTTCAGGCACACGGCTTAAAACTCCGTTGTTTGTAACACGACCCAAAGAACCTTCCTCATATCTCATATCTATCTCAGTATTTTTGATGGTCCGTTCTCGTCACTGCGCTCGTTTGTGTTGCTGTATAATCCTGATATCATATTTTGGCACTGAATCTTGGTGCCCTGATGGTATGTCTGACACAATTAACCATTTTCGGATATAACAAGTTTATGAGAAATTGGCCTGGTCGTCGAGTTGGTGGCTGTGTAAGTTATCTGAAAAAATCGCTCGCTGCAGCAACATGCGGTAACCCACTTGAATGATAAGCAGGAATCACTGGCTTACGATACCTGTTACTCAGCAGCAGCTGCTTATGGGATGTATATACAGAGCACCAAACTACAGCCAAGAAGACCTAGAACGTTTGAGGTTTGCATTTGAATGCACCGCTAGCCTAGCATTTATACATAACATTATTAGAGGTGATTACAGTCCGCTTTCATTTTAATGGCCCATAGGAACCGCTCCTTTGAAATACCAAAACCTTATCTCCTGTATCCTAATGAATGGTTGGCAGCAACACGTCTCCCAACCTACCAGAGGTGAAAGTACTCTGGATCTCATTTTTTAATTGGGCACACCTGCAATTAGTGTTAACGTTCTTGCTGAATATCCGGGGAGCGATCATCGCGTGCTCAAACGCCGCCTAAGGCTACGCATGGCCGATGTACAGAACACAAGGCAATATCGTCTGCTCAGTTCTGTCAACTGGAACTCTTTCAAGGGCCTGGTTCGTTCGAAGATTTGAGATAAATTCTTTATCCTTCATGCACTCAACGTGCGACAGAGCTATTTTGTAGTATAATTAACTTCTACAGCGATTCAGCAGTACCACTAAAGTGTGCTTACCAAACTAAACCTAAATCCGATCGCGAGGCGTTGAAGTCAGCACGTAAGCTTCAAAATCTTCGTAGAAATGCAGGTTAAATGCTGACGTTGCGCTATTATTGCAGCAGACGAAGCTCGTTAAGAAACAGAGGTATCAGGGTAAAAACTCTCATGCTAGAAGAGTATAAACCTCTGAACGGTTCTAGCAAAACAGCTGAGCTAGCCAAACTATTCCGTGCCCGGGGTTCGCGTTGCGCCGACGATTTCAATTTTATCACCACACCTGGTGGAACATACTACGACGCACCAAGTGATACCTGCAAAGATTCCAGCGCTTGTTTTGCCAAATCAATGCTCAATGAATCATCAGACACACCAACACTTCTCATGCCGCACGACAGGGAAGGTCTATGCACAGTGGAATTAACTATAGAGGAAAGCACTAGCCAAGTCTCTCGCTTATGCTCCTCAACGTGCGCAGGTTCTGATGGCATTCCCTCTTGGTTAATAAAAGGCAGTGGTAGTGACTTCCTTCTGCTTTTGATTAACCTCTTTACACTATCGTTTAACAAGAGAGTATACCCTACTCAACGGAAAACTGCTGTCTTTATTCCGCGATATAACAACGGCGCTGCCCTCAAGGTTAATATTTTAGTCTCATCAATCACACACCCATCCTATCTAGAATAACGGAAAGGATACTGAAAGATGAACTATTTATATTCTTGAACGACGATAACCTTATCAGCAATTTGCAGCACGACTTCGTGCAAGTCGATCATGCGCAACACGCCAGGCTGACAATTTAAACCACACAACGGCTGTCATGGACAACAGAAACGGTGTCGTAATCCTGTTCCTGGATATTCAAAAAGCCTTTGACAGAGTGCCTCACAGGTTACTAAACAAACCGAAGGATATAAGCGTAGGTGAACAGACGTTCTCTTGGCTGTCTTCAAATCTAATTGGTAGACAGCAGGTGGTGGGCATAGGTGACCAGTTCTCTAAACCGGAAGTAATCACTAGTGGAGTGATTCGAGGGATTGTGCTTGGTCCACTTCTTTTTCTAATGTACGTTAACGATATATTCCAGAAAATACGAAATGGTGTTGCGTTTATCTTTGTTGATGAAATAAAAGTTGTCTACTCACAACCACGTGCAAATACACAGGAAGCCGTATGTCTCATTCAGGATGACCTATCTGCCTTCGACACCTGGTGCCATCTGTGGCAGAGAGCATTTGCCGTGGACTAGTGTAATGTTTTGGCGTACAAATGCCAAGTACTGCCAGACAGTGTATTAATACAAGACGCATATACCTTGCAATGCAGGGTAGTTTGCGACTTGAAGATGCGATATTCAGTCAAGTTTAACTTTTCTGGACATTGTGCCTTTCAAGTTTCGAAAGCCATGAAGTCCATCGTTTATATCTGGTATCATTTTTACGTCACAGAACCGCGCATATGGCTTTGCAATTCATATGTATTGCTGTGGAAGGAGTAGTGTTTATGGTGCAGTCTAATCTGCGGAAATCTGACCAGCACGCAGTTTAGAGGGTTCAGAGACGCTTCAAGATAAAGCTATGTGGATGTTCCTCAAAGTTGATCTACAGAGAGCGATGTGCTAAACTTGTATTTGACCTAGTTTTGCCTCGGATACTGAAGCTAGACCTATCTTTTCTTTACAGAATCATAAATTGTCATATTTGCAGTCTTGCAAACGGTGTTCACATATCTTTAAACAGCAGGTATCCAATACGTAACAAAGAGGTAAAAGTTATGATTCATAAATTTACTACGAGAATCAGAGAACGTTTCTTACTAACCCAATACTGAAAGATTTGGAACAAACTTCTAAGTGATTTCAGAACACGCTATACCCGTTGCAATTTTAACCTTGCGATTAGTAAGCAGTTAACCGTTTAAAAGGAGAGTAAGATGTTCAGGACATGACAGTCCCTAGGTAACGCATTCGAAAACGGTATCTAAGGTGCCTGGATAAATTTTCGGGACACATACACATAACATTTCGGACAACAGCCCCTTTCAGTACAATTTTTCTCGGCCCAAATATCTGTCATCTGATCGTGAAGAATCCTGAAGCAACAGCAGGAAAAGTAGCAAAGCTTCTGATTACGCTGTGGTACCTAATTTGCAATTGCGTCCATGTTAATCTCCAAAAATGCATTGATGAAATGCCATGGAGAAGTTGTACCATTATTTGATCTGTTCCTTCTAGGGAACAGCTTACTGCATCGTTGAGAAATAAAAATTTGGTTATTTATTTACCTACCGAAGCTCGCTACGGTAGGTTTGGTAGAGAACTACTAGCCATATATCTATCGATACATCACATTCGACACATCTTACAAGGCCGCTCCTTTACCGTCTTCAAGAAACTACAAACCCCTTATTTCCGTGCTGGGCTTTACTATCGGACGATACTGTTTTAGAGAGTCGCGTCACCTTGACTATATCGCTCAGTTTAAGAGCGCTATACGAAATGACACAGGTGTGCACAACACTGGGGCTTACACACTCTCCCGAATTCGAACGATCTCTGCGGACGCCGGCACTGCTATCAATTTGGTAGCCATGGGCACAGCGCAACTCAACGATCCTGAGGTTAATCTACTACGCAGGTCTCCCTCATCGGACATACGACATGTTCAGCTGACCCCATCAGACGGATTTATACTTTACGATTTACCCATGGCCAAGCCGCGCCCAGTCGTCCCACGCGGGTTTCGGCAGACCATGTAGGAAATTTTGCACGGCTTGTCTCATCCAGGCGGGTGGATGGCGAATACCACAAAAACCTGTGATGGCTGCACGTGGCAGAAAAAGGTAAAAGATGGGAGACAGTAATTTTCTCTAATCGTGTTGCAACGATCTTTCCTTTTGGAATCAGGACGACGTCATGCTCGGACCTGCTGCACGGAGGACCTTTGGAGGGTTGCCTGTACCGGGTGCCCAGAAAGCGATTCGAGAAGACGGATCGAGTTGCATGGAAACTTTTATTGGTACAGTAAAAGATTCCCTGTTAGCTAGCTATAAAAGAACGACACCGTGGACGCTCTAGCTAGGGGAACGGAGCCAGCACAGCACACAGGGCAGACGCGAGTTGTAACCGAAACGAGCGCCAAGCAAAAATGGCGATGAGCAAGTCAAACATTCGAACTCAGCAATCAATTCAACAAACCACACCGGTTGCCTAGGTGTACAATTAAAGAATTTCGGTTAGAATTTTGCACAGGCAAACCGGGGAATCTCCAGACTGCTACATAGCCCTCTCCCAGAAGGGACTGTGTAAGCAGTCCTTCGATCTACGTGAAGACTGCCCGTCGCGGGCCAGCCTTCTGCGAGATCAGGTTGTGAAACCTGATGCAGCTGCTGATTGAAAACCATGCAATCGAACCCTAGCGGGCTCCCAGCCGTGTCCACCCTACGGTGTCAAAACGTTAAAAAAAAAGTTAGTGTGGGGACAGTTAGTAAAGTTCACATTGGCGAATGAGCAGGAAAGTTCTATCACTTCCAGTTGACATGCGGGGATCCAGCGAAGTGAAACCGAGGTGCAACCAACCGACAGTGTATATGGAAAGCAAAATTAAAAAGCAGCATAAATGCATAGCCATACACAAAAGACTGCAAAGCGAAAAACGTGCAAAGCTGTTTTTGGGTTTTCAAAAGGTTTTGCTCTTTTTTTGGTAGTTTCAAGACGTTTTGATCTATTTTTTGTGGATCTTCAAAGACGTTTGGTAAGAGCAAAAATTTCAGTGACACGTCCTATGTAAAATAGTAAGTGCTAACGAAGTCCGGAAAACGAACTGGAGGCTTGAGCTTCCTACCGCGTCGATTGATAGTAGAGCGAGTAGGAGTGCTGTCGGTTGAGGTTGTCGGTTTTGCTGGAGCGGACTGACTCGTCTGACGTTGTGGTGCCAGCTGTGGTGGCACAGGCTGTGAAGGTGCTTGATGCACCGACGAGTCAGACGTGTCGAGGAATGCTGGCTTGAGTCGATCGACGTTGATCGTCTCAGTCTTACCATTGTAGTCAATGGTAAACGTCTTGTCGCTTCTGCGTACGACACGGTACGGACCAGAATAAGGAGGTTGAAGTGGTCGGCGTACGCTGTCAGTGCGAACGAACACGTGCGTGCAAGTAGTTAAGCGTTCGTCCACGTTGGTACGCAAGCTCTGTGCTCTGGGTTGCACAGGCTGAAGCTGTCGCATGTGATGAGATAGGCGAGCTGCGTAGTCGCCATAGTCGAAGGTTGTTGGCGCTTTTGGTGAGACGAGTTCACCAGGTAAGCGTTGTGTGCATCCAAAGACTAGCGACGATGGAGTGGCGTGCAAATCCGCTTTAATCGTGTTTCTTATGCCTAAGAGAACGAGCGGAAGTGCTTCGTGCCAGGATGTGCTAGATTGGGCACAGAGTGATGCTTTGAGTTGCCGGTGGAACCTTTCTACCATCCCATTAGCTGCAGGATGGTATGCGGTGGTTCGGTTATGTTGGCAACCAAGAACGTTGAGCAGTTTGCTGAAGGATCCGTCAAAGTGTGATCCTCTGTCAGTGATGACTACGCTTGGGCAACCGAATTGAGCTACCCAGCGTTCTAGGAAAGCTTGCGCAACTGTCTCAGATGAGCAGTTGACTATCGGAATCGCCTCTGGCCAACGGGTGAATCGGTCGACACAAGTGAGGAGGTACACATAGCCTTTGCATGGAGGCAAAGGTCCGACCAGGTCGACATGGACGTGTGCAAAACGAGAGTCAGGAGCGGGAAAGACGCCAAGTGGGCTTTTGGTGTGTCTGTATACCTTGGCGCGCTGACACTCTAAGCATGCGCGTGCCCAAAGGCGGACATCGCGATTGACGTTGGGCCATACGAAGCGTTCCGTTACGAGCTTCTGCGAAGCACGTATGCCGGGATGAGACAGGTTGTGTAAAGCGTTGAAAACTAGTCGACGCATAGAAGTAGGAACTACGGGTCGGGGAGAAGTTTGTGAAACGTCACAAAGAATGGTCCCCTCAGATGAAGCTAGTAGAACTTCGCGTAGTTTCAACGAGGTGTTGCGTCGTAGCTTGTCTATGTCGGGATCAGCTTGTTGGGCAGCAGCCATAGCGGCTAGATCAATGTTGGTGCCAGGCGATAAGCTGATCTGCTGAATGCGTGAAAGAGCATCCGCGACTGGATTGAGAGCACCTGAGACATGTCGTACGTCTGTCGTAAATTGAGAAACGTAGTCTAGGTGTCTAGTTTCCCGCGGAGAATACTTGTCTGTTGCGCCATTGATTGCGTAGATCAATGGCTTGTGGTCAGTGAAGACTGTAAAATGTCGACCTTCGAGATAATGACGGAAATGTCTGATACCTAGGTAGATAGCTAACAGTTCCCTACCGAAGGTGCTGTAACGCGATTCGGCAGGTTGTAAAGGTTTCGAGAAGAAACCTAGAGGTATCCATCGATGGTCGATGAGTTGTTGAAGAACTGCACGGATGGCAGTGCCGGAGGCGTCAGTTGTCAGAGACAGTGTTGCGGACGTGTCTGGATGGGCGAGAAGCGCTATGTTGGAGATAGCGTCTTTGAGCATCTCAAAAGACAGTCTAGCGTCGTCTACAAACTGAAAAGACCGTTGTTTACCGCGGAGCAACTCAGTCGTTGGTTGGACAATACTGGCGCATTTAGGAATCAATCGTCTATAATAGTTGACCAGGCCAAGGAATCGGTGTAACTGTTCGAAGGAACTGGGAGCAGGATAGTTCTTCAGTGCCTGGATTTAGTCTGATAGAGCTTCGATGCCAGAGGCGGATATGCGGTGGCCAAAGACGTCAGTGGAGCTTTGACCAAGCTCGCATTTATTGGGGTTGACGGTAACCCTGTGCTATGTTAAGCGTTGGAAGAGAGCGTCGAGGTGACGAAGATGCTCCTCGTCAGCAGAGCTGGCGATGAGCATGTCATTTAAATAAGGATAAACGCCTTCGAGTCCTCGCGTTACCTCATGAATGAAACGCTGAAAAGTTTGGGCAGCTTTGCTGAGGCCGAAAGGCATTCTGAGGTACTCGAATAGGCCAAATGGCGTGAGGACTGCTGTTTTAGCAATGTCGTCAGGCGCGACAGGTATCTGGTGGTAGGCGCGAACTAAGTCGAGTTTGCTAAAGATAGACTTGCCAGCTAGAGCTGAGGTCAAGTCGTGCATGTGCGGAATGGGGTATTTATCCGGGACGGTAACTTTGTTAAGTGCCCTGTAGTCACCACAGGGGCGCCAGTCACCGGATTTCTTCGGCACCATGTGTAATGGTGATGCCCATGGACTTTTGGACGGGCGGATGATTCCCAGTTCGAGCATTTGCTCGAATTCCGCCTTAGCAGCTTTGAGCTTGTCCGGGGCTAGTCTGCGAGGGCGGGCCGAAACAGGTGGGCCCTTAGTGCAGATGTGATGCATGACGTTTGACGTCACAGGAGGCAAGTCGTTCAGGACGCAAACGAGTTTAGGATGCTTGTTGAAAAGTTCTAGATAAGGCTGTGAAGCTTGAGGTAGGACACGAATGGGAGTGATAGCAGCCACATTGGCGCTAGTCCCGATAACACTGAGCTGTGTCCTAGAGTCGATAAGCTTCTTCCTTTTAGCGTCGACGATGAGGTCGAAGCGTTGAAGAAAGTCTATGCCTATGGCAGCGAAAGGCACGGCAGCGATCATGAAAGGCCTGCGAAAGGTTCGCCGGAGGCCTAAATTGAGCGTTAGCAGCTTTTCGCCGAAGGTTGCGATTGGTGTGCCATTGGCGGCACGCAGCTTGGTCAGCGATGGTGAGACGACCTCATCTGGGCTAGGGGGTATAACGCTAATTTCGGCTCCTGTGTCGACTAGAAGCTCGGTGCTAGAAGCTAAATCCCTAACGCGGAGGAGGCGAATTTGGTGTTGGCCGGTTGCGTCCGTCGCGTCACGGACCGGCCGAGAAGTTTTCCCTTCTGCTCGGCGAAGTAGCAAGGCTTTACACATTTACGAGCTGCGGTGCCAAAGCGCTGGTGGTACCAACAGCTAGCCTGCTTGTTGCTAGACTTAGAACGTTTGAACGGCGATTTTGGTCGGCTATGACGACGAGGGTTCATAGTAAGCTGTTGCACCTGGCGACTAAGTGTCACAACTTGTGTTTGCAGCGCTTCCATAGTTGACTGTAAGCCAGTGATAAAAGTGCCCTGGGACGCAACGGCATCCATCTTGCTGGCCTCGGCTTGTGGCTGTGATCGCTCAATAACTCGATCCGCTAAGTCTGCTAGTTAAGTGAGCGAAACGGAGCTCACTGTAGCTAGAATCGCTTGAGTGTTTTACGGTGGCCGCTGTAGCCATAGTTCGCGAAGTAAAGTCTCATCCATGGTTGAGGAATCAAGGAGTTGCTGCATCTCCCGTAGCAGGGTTAAGGGCAGTTTGTCGCCCAGCTGCAGATCCCTGAAAAGCTACTGCAGGCGAACTTTCTCAGAGGACATAACACGCTTAATCGTGGCTTCCTTGAGAGCCTCACAGCGGTTTTCGGTCTGAGAAATGATAACGTAACGAGCATGCATTGATATCTCCTTGGAGAGATAAGACAGGAGCTTGCAATACTTCTCGTAGCCGGAAGTGCTTCTGCGGTTATAAAGCTCAGCCTCAAGATGAGCGAACCACAAAACAGGATCTATGTCCCAAAAAGGTAGAACTGAGAGAGATACAACGCTAAGCAGACTACCATATGTTCTACAGAATCCATGGGTAAAAAAATAATGACGCAAAAAATAGGCTACCGAATGCAAAAATAAACCGGAAAATATGAAAAATGAATGGAACGAGCTCACCGGAGAAAAGTTCGTAATCCGGCGCGGAGGTTGTTCCGGTGTCGGGGTCACCAATTTTGGGGATTGCCTGTACCGGGAGCCCAGAAATCGATTCGAGAAGACGGATCGAGTTGCATGGAAACTTTTATTGGTACAGTAAAAGATTCCCTGTTAGCTAGCTATAAAAGAACGACACCGTGGACGCTCTAGCTAGGGGAACAGAGCCAGCACAGCACACAGGGCAGACGGAGAGCGTCGGATTAATCGAAAACAGCTGATCATATTTTGGGGGCGGTACTGTTTGCTGTATTGGCTGATGGGGATGAATGATATGAAGTACGTTGTTAAGGCCTGATAAGGGTGTAATAAAGGTATATTGATTTAGGAGAACTGAAAATGGTGGTGCATTATTTTACGATGTATATGATGGTTTTTGTTTTAGTGCGCAGGT
>OX104059.1:42956823-43042283 GCA_944474145.2 Dicrocoelium dendriticum | reverse complement strand
CACCCGATATGTCCTCGGCGGTGGTGAACTCCCTGTTGTCACTCAGCAGGTTGATTTAGGAGTCGTACACGCATCAGCACTTCATTCTGGAGACAACTGGAAGAAGGCTGCTTGTCGAGGGTTTCGTATGATGTGGTTTATCCGCCGCTCTTTCGGAATCTTAACGGCCAAGTTGTTTGTGAAGCTATTTTCGGCATTCGTCCGACCCCACCTGGAATATTGTATTCAGGCTTGTCCACCATGTCTTAACCGAGACAAAATGGACTTGGAGAGGGTGTTACGAGTGGGCACTCGGTTAGTGCAGGGTCTACGGGGACAGACGTATCCTGAACGCTTGCTCAGTTTGGGTATGTACTCCATGCACTACCGAAGGATAAGAGGGGACCTGATTCTCACTTATCGTATTTTGACGGGTAAGATTGGCCCGGACTTGTCAGGGCTTTTTAGTCCCGCTACGTTACCTAGTCTCCGCGGTCACCCACTGAAACTGCATAAACCACGGTCTGATAGGATTAGGACGGAAACTCGTCTATCGCGCCGAGTTATAGATCGCTGGAATTCTCTTCCAGATCACGTGGTTAGGGAACCTACGGTTAAGGGTTTTGCGCGCCAGCTCGATGCTCTTGGGTGGCAACAGCAAACCTTTCCTTTTTCCTAGCTGACTCACCTTCATTTTTCAGTTCATTTTTTATTGACTCAAATATCTTGGTATTCCACTTGCTTAGTTCTTACCACTTTCTCTTTTGCCTCCTGCGTTTACTTTTTTCTCTTTCTTACTTCACGTAACCGACCCAGCAGGGACTGCTAGGGCAGGATACGTGGGCATTAATTGGTTGGACAGGGTGTGACGCGGTCTTTGTTTTAGGTCCATCAGTATTTCAAAGTTCGCCAACTCCTGGTTCAACGACCCGCCGAAGAAGGAACACTCACGGGATCTATCCTATCGTTCCAGTCCCGCTTGAACTTGAACTTCGTTAATATCTGCGGGACTGGTCTACTTTGTGGCTACTGCCCATAAATCAGGCTAAGTGTTCCGTCCTTCGTATAGGAGCAACTTTCCCGCCTTCGAGCTACGTACTCGGTGGGGTCGAACTCCCCCTTGTCTCCAACCAGATAGATCTAGGTGTCGTTCATTCCTCGTCTTTGCATTCTGGTGACAACTGGAAGAAGCCCGCTAGTAGGGTTTCAGAATGTTATGGTTAATACGTCGTTCTTTCGGGATCTTAACTGCCGACATATTTGTGAAGTTATTCTCAGCTCTCGTTCGGCCCCATTTGGAATACTCCGTCCAGACTTGCGCGCCCTGCCTTGTTCGGGACAAAATGGAGCTTGAGAGGGTTTTGAGAGTAGGTACTAAATGGGTCGAGGGGTTACGGGGGCAATCGTACCCCGAGCGTCTACTTAGCTTGGGTATGTATTCAATGCACTACCGACGGCTTCGAGGAGACCTAATCCTTACTTACCGCACTTTAACAGGGAAGGTTGGGCCGGACTTGCGCTGGCTATTCAGCCCGGCTAGGTTGCCTTGTCTTCGCGGTCATCCCATGAAGCTACACAAGCCGCGTTCTGACCGGATCAGGGCGGAAACTCGGTTATCGCGTAGAGTTATCGAGCGCTGGAACTCGCTTCCAGAAAATGTAGTCAGTGAACCTACGGTTAAGGGTTTCGAGCGTCAGTTAGACGCTCTTGGGTGGCAACACGATACCTATCCCTTCTCCTGACCATATCCATCTTCAAACTTTCAGTTCTTATTCTGTCATTATTTTCACTCTTTGGTGTTATCCTTCATTTTAATGACTTTCATTCCCCTTTATCTTCCATTTACTTTCTACTTCTTTCTTACTTCACGTAACCTACACAGCGCGGACTGCTAGTGCAGGGAACGTGGGCAGTAGTTGGTTGATCAGGGTGTGTTTCGGGTGTTTCGTTTTAGATCTATCAAGAACTAACACCTTATCATTTCCTGGCTCAACGATTTGCTCAAGAAGGAACACTCAAGGGATTTTCCTATCGTTCCAGTCCATCTGAATCTGAATCTGCGGAGGATATATTATTATAATGACGACTGTTGGCCCACGTTTGGTTATAAAAATGGATAATATTACTACACAATTCGCTAACTCTTCAGTTGATACGGAGAATCCCCCACCATCAGCTGAGTGTATCTCCCTGGTCCTTAATATTGTAATTCCCATATTATCCGTATTGGTTTTCGTTGGGACCGTCATTGTTACCTACTTCGTCGACGACCCTGGCTTACGGAAATTGAAACGCTCGAGTCAACAAGTTTGTCTAAAAGCTTTATCATTTCCTTAGCCTGAAGAGATCGTTGTTTCGGATTCCGATAATAATTATGTTCGTTATCTGCCCGAGCAGAAGTTACAAAACCAAGTCAAAGGTCATACGTTTTCTTCCTTTTCTGCACAATACAACGTATCAACGATTACTGGAGCTGACTCCTCTGAAATTCGAAAACCTTTAGCTTATCCTCGTCGCCGCGCCTGTTCTGAGTCCAACCCTGATCGCCGTGTTAGCGACGCAAGCTCAGAAACCCAGGTAGGATGCCTAACACTGCTACTAGCTTTGAGGTTATCTTGGAACATATGCTTTTGCCTCTTGGGTCTGGAAGCACGCACAGTTCGATGCGCACTAGGCCAGTCTTCCACGTTTCCTTACCACAAAGATGGTGTGTTTTAATATATTTAACGATGATTTAATAGGACGAAACGCTTTGGAAAAGAGTCAGAAAACGTTGTGTCAAAAGAGAACCAGGACGAAAGTGGGCAGCCTTCGGAGTGTCACCTCCAGGGTACTTGATACGGCTCCATCTCTAGGCCACGTCAATCAAAGCACAGTTGTTGCTCTCCAGAATTTCCTTGTATAAATTGAGATGAGTCACTAGTTTTGTCATTTGTTGGCTAACAATTTTATGGTGTACTCCCGTTTTGCCTTTTACTGGTGATTAACATTGGTTTTGATTTCCCTCATTTTCACCTTTCATTCTTCCAATCGCACCTTGTAAAAATATTCAAGCATACTTGAGCTATCTCACTGCATTTCTGAAAACATACCTTCTATCATCAAAGCACCACCTATACTCTACCAGTTTGTACTAGATGCTGGCATCTTTCTCTCACACGCTTAAGCTTTTACACTACATGTCCCGATAAGGTATCGTGGTGCGATGTGTTTTAACCCGTGCCATTTCACTTTGGCTTGATAACAAATATACACTGCACTAATAGTTGTGACTATTTTCGTGCCATTTATTACCGCTTGTCATATGGCAATACATTTGGAGTGACGTGTCCAAATGTTACCACTGGTAACCAAGGCACTCTCTGATGTGCACTCACTGTAAACGTTTTTAGCAAAATAAATTTTCATTCACTGCCATTTTAAGCCTTCATACATTTTCGCGGCAGCGTTTGCGTGTACTGTGTCGGATTGCACTCACCGGGTCGTCCTCAGACTAAGCTCTTGACTAAGGTGCACGCCGCTCAATGAATCTTTGGTGGCGCGCTGTAAGCATCACTGGAAAAGTAGGCGATCATAGGCTCCTGCTTTTTATAGATGATTAATTTGTTTGATGCAATCGAGTATTTGCATTTTTCTTTACTTTACTGTCATGATAGCGAGAAAGATGTTGAACATCTATGTAGCTATATCTCAATGTAGGACATGTCTCACTGACACAGTGTTACCTGTAGTAGTGAGCTAGCCCAGGTGAAAAAAGTAAAATATTTACAAGCATAGAAAAAATCTCCATGTACTTACGATATATTCTTGGATGAACGCCATGGAGTCCTTCACCAGCTCCGCCGCCTATTACGGATGGGCATCGTTTCGGAAGCTGCAGTTGTTGGATTAACGGGCTCCATGGGTTATAATCATTGAACGATTCCTTCGTCAGTTTCCTGTGAAGGCTTCATCGAATCTGGCATCCGCAAAGTGCGCGTCCAGGAATCGTTTGAATTCCGACACCGAGTTCGCTTCTACTATCCGCGAGGGCAAACGGTTCCACATGTTCACCACTCGCCGCTCAAGACACAAGGGATGAGCTACCCACTTGAGGTCAGGGACTACCAGTTTGTACTGGTGACCTCGTGTGCTGCTTGGCGCACGGACATGGAGCAGTGGCCTCAGCATCGGATAAGCACCCAGATGCAATACCCGATGGGTCATGATGAGGTCCACTCGCACGCGGCGGTAGGCTAGAGTATACAGACCCAATTGTCTGCATCTTTCTTCATACGGCACACCCTGAAGACCGGGAATGAGCCGTGTGGCTATGTGTTGTACTCTTTCGAGCTTGTGTATCTCGCCTTTCGTCAACGGACAGTAGGCGGGTGAGCCGTATTCTAGCACCGGTCGTACAATGGATGTGAAGAGACGAGTGGCAATCTCTTTCGACCAGGTGCAGAAGCTACGTTTCAGCGCCCACAGCGAACGCAATGCTGTGCGATACATATTGTCCGTGTTGTCCAGTGACTTCATGTCGTAACGTTGTATAACGCCAAGGTCTCTGACGCAATGCGTCGGGTGTAGAACTTGGCCGTCGAGAGTGTACGATCGGCCCGCTCCACCTTTACCGAGGCACAGAAGTAGCGATTTTGCCGAGTTGATAGGCAAACTTACTTCGGCGGACCACATGGAGAGGCGGTCGAGGTCCTGCTGAAGTATGTCAAAGTCGTCCGACGTATGGATCACCCTCCATAGCTTCAGGTCATCCGCGAACAAGGCACACGGCGACCGAAGGAGATTGGGCACGTCGTTGATGTGAATCAGGAAGAGAATGGGGCCAAGCACCGTCCCCTGAGGAATGCCGCTCGTCGACGGGTACCAGGATGTTCTTGTTAAGTATATTTGGTGGGTCTATTCGTTGTTCATTGGAACAAAACGTATTTTCCTCATGTTTTTACATTATTCAGCAGTACACAATAGACTGTATGGCATTTGTTGATCTAACAGCATAATTTCGCTGAACAACAATTGTTACGCGAACTTTATGTGCTCGACTTCCATAGTTAATGTAATTCAGGTTCTTAATCTCACTTCAAATGCATATGCAGCTACCGATGAACGAGCAGAGCACAAATTTTGAACCTGTGCTTGATACACTGAAATTAATCTTTACTTCTACATGTCCCCTATTTTGCCAATCGTTTACCTTCTGCTATGCGCCTTTCCTTAGGTTCCCAGAATTTAAGCTTATTCCCACCTTTGTTTCGGGGTATATAGGTGTCGAGGTACTTAGTTTTCCATTGTTGCCCCTTAGATATTTATTTGGCGCAGGTATTATTGCCTACCGTTATGCATTGTGTTTCTATTCATACTTAAAACTACTTGTAACATTTGATTTCATGCGTTTTACATTTACCTAGTCTTCAAACACCTTGTGACGGCTAGATTCACCTGCTTTTTAAGGCGCTGCTATCGCTCCCTTGCAAATTCACTAGTTTCAAAAAGCCGGTGGCTTTTTGGGCTTTTGTGCCAGGTAGTTTCGGTCACCTGCCGCAAAGGGAAGCGCACTATCATAAATTAGACACGTTACAGATTGCGATTATCCCATCATACTATACTGGACAGCCTTTGGACTTCATGTTGTTTACAAATGGTTGCTTCTCCGTGTGAACTTTATACGTAACTTTTCGCGTTTTCACATGACTACAGTTGCGCCACTAAAGCAACTTGGGGTTCTGCTAGAAGGCTATATGCGTTAGCAGACTGTTGTTGATAAGCTGCATTATGTTACCGACGTCATAAGTTATACCGCCTAAATAACTACAAAAGAGTGCTAGAGTGATCAGCTGATGCCCAGTTGTGAAAGGCTTGCTTAGATATTTTACGCTAACGCCCGCTGTTTGCAGAAGCTGTGTGGCAGGTCACTTGTGTGCCAATAGATTTTGTTTGACCTAAAACGTATAAGTGCACTATTTTCCTCAGGTACAGCCACTTCGAAACATGCCTGGTAATTGACTTGATGATATTTGTTGTTATCCTAGGTGAATTTGTTGCTCGACTGTATTGACATCCGATCGTGCAGTGGCATTTTCAACGGTAAGGGCAAGAATCTTTCGGCGCTTCTGCTTACCCTTTTTCTAACCTTAAATAAAGAAATGAGTTGTATATTTCTTGACGGTGCGAGACACAGACCAAGTATATTGTCTGCTCATTATGTACAACATAGTCGGATGGCGGATAAAATTTCACAACATAGGTTCTAGAGACGTTTTGTGCTGTTTAATTAGATATAAGCAATAACGTTGCAGGAAGTAGAGCGTAAAAATCAACCTAGGCATAGCAAGCACTTCCCGTACAGTGTAACGATCTCCGTGGAACCCTTTCCTTCCGCCATGCATCCATTTAGAGTAGTCTCTAGAAAGGTTTCATCCGCGCTTTCACGCTTCATCCGGCCATGTGCTAATTTAAAATAAAAGCAAGAGCCCCGTCTTTATGTTGGTTGGGTTTTTTGAACGCTTTCCTAAGCAACAGGGCACCATCATGACGATTCTTTTTTCATGGCCGCTGTTATAGGCCGTCAACATGTAAACACGTTTTTTGAGTCCGGCACCTTTGTTTCTCTTTGCGAGCAACGAAAGCTTTACTTTACTCCGAGCTTCGGATGCTTTTACCAGTTTAAAGGCAATTGGGTATTTCTGCCCTCCCAAGGCAGGGCTCGTAAGAGTCCTCGCTATCTCAGAGGTTATCTGATTGAGTTTACCAACTATTGGTTACTGTATCTGAATTTACCTAGGCTGTTTTGAAATTTGTGTTGGCTTCTCCATACATTAAATGATCTACACCTAGTCTTCTCAGAAGTACTGCTAAAAATGGATCAGGTCCAAGCATTTGTTTATCAGCGCTGCTGTTATCCAAGGCAATGTGGTGTGTTCATATTAATAACAACTGTGGTACCTCTACTGAGCCTTGTTGTCATTCAATGGTTTATATGCTTGACAAATCCAATGAGCTGTATTGGGTGTCATCTTCGGAGCTGCCATCATCCAATCATTTTCCATGTCACTGTTACTTTTTAGCAATTCGAGGTAAGGCTGCAAAGTCCAATGCACTTCACTTCACGGATTTTGCTTTCTTAGCTAAATTAAACTTACTTAAACGAAATGAAACGTTTCCCGAGTACTCCAGATTGCACTGACTCTTCTTACTGTGTCCTCTGTTACCCTGCCAAAGCAGATCCCGACTATCAGAACATCACATGGGTGTTGGTGGGTATGTCTCGGATAGTAGTTTGTAACAATGATACGTAAGGGCCGCGCCAAATACGGAACGGCGGTAGAGGCAGATAAAACTAACTTGTACTAAACACCCTAATAGGAGTAGAGAGCGAATCAGCAAGGACGATGAACGATCTGGCGCCTAAGTCGCTAAGAGAAAGCGTTCAAGGATTTACATTCAGCGAAACAAGTGAACAGTCAGAAGCTGCTAACAACGATAAACTACGATGTTGGGTAGTACTGAAAGGGCGTATGTTTTCGGGTTCACTACTAGGGCTTCTCCTTAGAAAACTGGGGGATAGTAACCTTTGGTAGAGCTGTACGGTGGAGATGGGGAATGAGGATAGTTGCGAAGAGTAATATGGGGTCAAACACAAGTTTTAACAAGGGGTGTTTTACATGGTTCACTGGCTTCATGCGCCTCTATCGTTTATTATTTTAGTGTGGACGGGAGTGCATCGTCAGTGGTCTGTCAGGGCGGGTTCATCGGACTGCAAATACCTGGTTAGTCCAGAGCAATGTTCGACAGTACATTTTTCTAACTGTTGGCCCGAGAGAGCGCTCCGGATGTGTTACTCCTCCCTGCCGCATCCTAGTCCACGACCAAAGGAGCTTTCGTCCCACGAAGAAAATCGGGCGTCCTCATCGGCAACGCGTAGCCAGGCATTTACTAACCAATACGGTTTTAGCCTTCTCCGACCAAGAGCTACTGGTTGTCGTTTGCGTGAGGAGGGGCTTTGAGCCGATTTGCGCGTAACTTCAGTGTTGCCCTGGCAACTCTGTCGCTTGGGTTTTTTTGGAAGGCAGAATTCAGTGATAGTGTAAAAGAGTCGGAGTATGCGCCTTGGCGCACGAGTTGGAACACAGCCATCATGATAAAAGTAAATAGGCCTTTGGATTTTTCAAAAGCTCTGTGACATTTTGTCGATTTTACGAAACGGTTGTGGGTGAAGCGCATGTTAACGACCAAAGACGAGAAACTTGCATGTTAATGGAAATAATAAGATCTGTAGGTCGGTTGCCTGTGGTTGTGAATTGGTACGCCGATGATTAGGTGGAACAGAGGTGTTTCGATTATTCTGTGTTCGGGAAGTCATCGCAGGTGCGGGTGTCTGTATGAGAGCATCAAGCTGGGTTCTAAGTGGTACGTCAGAGAATACCACTTCGAGGCGTTCGATGGAGACGGTTGTTCGATGGTTATTCTAGTCTGTAGGGATATGTTTCGGAGTTCGTTGAAGAACTCTGAAGTAGCCTGTGTAGGGATGCTGTCGAGGGCGTTACACTGCGTCGGTACGGACAAAGACGTGCGTTCAGGTAGAGAGTCCGCTGTGCATTTGCGTATCTCGTCTGCTCGCGAGGACTGATCGGTCGCAGCCTTAGCATACGTTGATCAAGGGAGGATCCGAAGTTAAACGGGGACATACACGACGATATGGGAGGTGAAATGAATTCTCCCGGCAGCTTGTGTTGTGTCCTAAAGCAGGTCTGCTGGCGCGCACTGCTTTGACGCTGCTGCGATTATCTAGAAGTAACAGCGATGCGTCCTTGCTCCAATTAGGGTCTGAGGAAGCACAGTGTGAGGATTTAAGCTCTCTGTGGAGGGCGTTTAACTAATCCGGTAGCTGCAGGATTGTGTGCTGTCGTGTGAATACGGCGGCATACTAGAAAATTGCAGAACGTATTGAACTGTGATTACTAAAAGGGGCCCCACCATCGGTTATAATGGTGAATGGGCATCCGTAGTGCGAGATCTAGCGATGCACAACGGCCCGAATAATAGTCTCGGCTGTGCAGTCTGTTACGGGAAGGGCCTCTGGTCCTCTGGGGAAGCGCTGGACACAGGTACTAATGCATGCGAATCCGCGTGCAGGAGGCAAGAGACTTACCAAGTCTAAGTGAACATACGAGAACCTAGAGTATGGAGTAGGGAATGAATCAAGAAGACTATGGGTGTGTTGATGTCCTTTGGAGCGTTGACATCGAAGGCAGGCGCAAGCTCAGGTACGAACATCTTTGTTATATTCGGTGACCAGTTTCAAAAATTCACGCCCACTGGGATTTGATAATGAGTGGAGTGCGTCGAAAAAGACCAACACCTGTGGTCTAGGACAACTTGTGGAAGGATCGTTCCATTGATGGTTTAGAGAGAAAGCGTCTGCTTATGCAGAGAATAACTGCAGAGTGCGTTGGAGGCCGTCATCTTATGTCTGAGCCGATGCCATGGCAACAAGGTCGACGGTAGGCAAAGATTGAAGAGTGAGGTCGGTACGTGAGAGTGTCGGCGACGGGACTTTCGCCCACTGATACATGATGTATGTCAGCAGTAAACTAAGTGATAGTCTAGGTTTCTAGTTTCCCGTGATGGACATTTGTCAGAGAATGAGTTGGAGACAAAGATGAGAGCCAAGCTCTACCATAGTCAACTGTCAATCACGCTGGTCCGCGGCTGTCACTCATGGCGAAGTGGCACTAGTTGCTGACATTCAGAAGTCATGGGGGCGAAACCCGGCTGGGGTCCGCTGGGAGGCGCACCACTGACGAGACCCAGTAGGTCGGAACGCCGGCATCTGGTGCTTTTTCTGACTAACCTAAGCTGTTGATTAAGAGTGGCGATGATGAATTAGCTAAAACATGAGAGGCTTGTGGTCAGTGCAGGTCGTGAAAGCACCACATTCCAGTTTGTGCCCAAAGTGGCAAATGGCTAGATAGATAGCGTGCAGTTGTCTGCTAAATGTGCTGTAGCGGGATTCCGCTTGGTTCAGGCGTTTGGAGGTGAAACCGAGATGTTGCCATTGCTCACCAGCGTGTTGAAGGACAGCTCCTACCGCAACGTCTCACTCACCAGTCGTAACTGCGATCGGTACAGAACGAGTGTGTAGTGCTACGCTGGAGATGGCATCCTTGCGCGCGGTACAGACTATGTTGTGTCCAGGAGAGCTAAACTACGTTTTTTCCTCACCTCCTCAGCCAAAAGCTGCATGAGCTGTGTACAGCAAGAAATGAAGCGTCGGTTGTAGTTGACTAAACCGCAACGTCGATGGTGGTGCTTACATGAGGTCGGAGCTGCGCAATCTTTGATTGCCTGGATCTTGTCAGGAAGATACCGGTCGTTGAAGAGTGGTGGCCTAATTATTCCACCGTGTACTTGCTGTGTTTACACTTAGTCGGGTTAACTATGACTCCGTGTTGAGTCAACCACTAGAAAAGAGGATGAAGATGGTCGAGGTGCTCTATTTTCGATGAACTGGCTACTAACATTTCATCAAAGTAGGAATAAGCGAAGTCTAAACTACGAGTAGCATCGTGGATGAAGCGTTGAAACGTTTGCGTGGCGTCGCACAGTTCGGAAGACATCCTTGAAAACTCGAACAGACCGAAGAGAGCGATGACGGCGGCTTTAGGGATGTCTTTTTCTTCAACAGGTATCTGGGGATACCCCAGAACTAGCTTGCTCTTACTAAAGATCGTTTTGCCTGTGAGGCATGCAACGATCTCTTGCATGTGTTGAATTGGGTATCTTCCTGGGTTAGTTAGCTTATTGAGTGCGCGGTAGTCACCGCAAGGGCGGCGTTGACCTGATTTATTAGGAAGCATGTAAAGTGGAGAAGACCAAGGGCCTTTTGAAGGTCAGCATATTCCGATTTCGCGCATGTGCTCAAACTCCGCCAAGGTTTATGTTTCTCTGATGAAAGTTGACGTTGACGGGATAATAAGGGTGGGCAGGCCATTCGTCCGAATGGGATGCGTAACTTGGAATGCTGCGAAGAGGGCCACTTTCATTGGTCGAAAGAGCTTAGGGTAATGGGGGAAAGCTCGGCGTAGTCTGGCAAGGACTGAAAAGTCGTAGACTGGGGTGGTAGATGCGATGTTGACGTTGGTGCCACGCACTCTGAGTTTCGTTGCAGAGTCGACTATCATCTGTTGTTTCGCCTCGGTCAAGAGGTAAAATTGTCTGATGGCAAATGGAACTGCGGCAACGGTGACTACTCAGCGGAACGTGCACCGGAGACCTCGGTTCAGTGTAAGCGACCGATGACCGTAAGTGGCTACTGGTCTGCCATTGACCTCACTTAGGCTTGTCGACAAAGAAGCGGTCGGCTAACCAGGGATGGGGTGGCTAACACCTACTTTCGCCTTGGTCTTTACTATGAAATGGGTACCGGTATCATTTTTCTTCGTGTAAATGACGCGACGTTTGGTTTCGCAAGCACCGTTAGTCTTCATTACGGGCCGGCTTAGGAGTTTCCCTACAGCGATTAAGCTACATAACTGTTTGCAATTACGCGCTTTATTACCGAACCGCGAACGGTGCGAGCCGAAACCTAGGGCGACGATCGAGAACGACTACGATGCTTACGGTCTAGACTGACCTCGACTTATCGCTGAAGCGACGCAATTTACGAGGATGATCGTCCATTGTCGATAGCTTGCTAGTCGCGGGTAGCGCTCGGATTGCAACGGTGCAAAGTTGGTTAAATGCTCTAGGTTCAATCACTGGCTGGTACGGAAATAACGAGTGAACCGCTTAGCACTGTTTTATCATGCACCAGCCTCCGATGGTTGGGCTGTTGTACACGCCAACACACCAACTCCCGCATCGTGCGTTGTTTGTGCGACCGGAGTTTGGGTGGAACAAGAGGAGGGAAGGCCAAGCGGTGACTTGGTCAAGAGGATGAAAACCGTTACTTCGAAGTCGGAATTGGTTGGTATCTCCCGACTACCGGAGTGATGTTTGAAGTACGGTGAACACGTTTGGTTATATGCACTAGTTGACATGGTGAAGAGCCGATCACAGTGACCTTGTGTTGTGAGTTTCATTGTCCCTCCGCTTCTCTTTAGCTTCCCCTTCTAACGCCGATCTTAAATCAATGCATAGTATGGTCATCATGCTCATCATCAATACACGTTAACCGAGGGTGTGAAACCGGTAACAGCTAATGTGGGGAGTAGAAAAGGAAGGGGTTAAACATTACAACCTAAAAGCTAAAAATGTAACATATTGCTAAAATCGCAGTATGCATTGCGTTTGAGATCGTTGTCTGAGGGGTAAAGTAAACGGGAGGGAAGGGACCAGAAGACTTGTTAAGAAGGAATACGCGATGCGAACAAGGCAGGGCCCCATCACCGCGGCAGGCGATCCAAACTCACCCGCCTTGATTGGGGCGAACAGAGGGACAATTGGGAGTAGCGGCCAATTAACTCCAGGGCGGCGTTCCTTGATTTGCTGTAAGTTAACCACTCCAGAGCTTTCCGCGTGCGCTTTAACTCCCATTCACGAAGTTTCCATTTCACCTTTTTAATGAACTGTGTGATTTGTTAACAGATCCTTGTTGCTCCGCTCGTCCGATGCGGTCTTCTCTCTTTCCTGTGGAGGGCCAGGGACTTCGGGTTTTGATTTTGAATCAAACGTTCATTCAGGCGAGTGACGAACACTTCAGCTGGTGACGGGTCGAACCGTAATCAAGTTGTCCATATCGGCTGACGAGTTCAAGACCATTCTGCTGCAGCAACATGCACAATTTGAGGCATCCCAACTCAGGCTGATCGAAGCTCTTACGCGCCAACTCTCAATCTAGACCGGTTCACTGTCTACAACCGTCAAGTCATCCACATCAGTAAACGCCATCACTAACAGCATTACCGAATTTTCGGACGACCCTGATGCTGGCCTCACCTTTGAATCTTGGTTCAAGCGTTATGAAGATGTGTTCCACGTTGAACTTGAAGACCATGATGACGATTGGAAAGTCTGATTGCTGTTAAGTAAAATTGGAACAGCAGATCACTCCATTTATATCAACTTTATTTTGCCTAAGAATGCTCGAGACTGCACTTTAGAGGAAACTGTCAAATGCTTCTGCCAAATATTTGGAGAGCAGCCATCCATCTTCATTACGCGATATCAATGCCTGAAGATCACCAACATGGACGCTGATGACTACGTCACTTGCGTTGGCATCGTCAATCGTGAGTGCGAAATATTCGACATCAAATCCATCACAGCAGATCAGTTCAAATGCCTGATTGTTATCTGTGGCCCACATTCCCCACGGGATGCAGAGATTCGCACCAGGCTGCTGAGTAAACTTGAACAAGATCCGCAAATGTCTCTTCAGACCATAACTACTGAATGCCAACGATTGCTGAACCTCAAGCATGATACGCTTATGCTGGAGACGCAACAATCAACCCTAAGTCTTAGTGTATTAAAAACCATCTCAAAGAGACCGCTTCCAAGTGAAACAGGCCATGAAAAGCCCAGAGAGAATCCCAAGCCCCGCCTGCCTGTTGGAGATGTGGTGGGTGGCATTGTGTTCGAGTGTGTCCGTTCCTGAAACATGTTTGCCACAAGTGTCATATACGGAGCCATAAGGAAACGCGCTGCCGATCCAGACTGCAGCTCAAGCGTGCTGGACATACGCGGCCAAATTCACATGTTCCTAAAAGATTCAGCAGCTATAGTACGGTTCAAGCGACCTACTCTGGTTAACAGGTGGCTCCTCAGAAAGTACATCAGAGTTCATCTGAACGGGCAACAAGTGCATCTTCAACTAGATACAGTCTCGGACATCAGAATTATCTTCAGCAAACTTGACAGTATATTGGTGCCCCGTCAATCAGCCGAACGACACATGTTGCACTTAACGCTTCAAGAGGTCAACTTAATCTCATTGGTGAGCTGCAGTGTGAAATGGTCTTTGGCGCTGCTCGGGCATACGGTGTTATGTACATTACGGGGCTATCACATTTGAATCTGCTTGGACTCAACTGGATCCAGAAGCTCCACCTGTTCGACATTCCCATGAATCAAGTCTTCAGTACCCTCCGGCTCGGATATACGAGGCATTCTTCGGAAGGTGACGAACCAAATAACAACCTGATTGAGCAGCTACGAAGGAAATTCCCGTCTGTGTTTTGCAACGACTTGGGAAGATGCATAAAGACCAAACCAAGCCTTACTCTCAAAGACGGTGCCAAACCGGTATTCCGACTCAAACGACCAGTACCATACGCTGCGCTTCCGATTGTTGATGCGGAACTTGATCGTTTTGAGCGAGCCGGCGTCATCCAACCTGTGAACTGTTCAGCGTGGGCAACACCTATTGTTGTCGTTAAGAAGACCAATGGAACCGTTCGTATCTGTGCTGAATACTCTACGGGATTGAATGCTGCTTTGAAAATGCACCAGTATCATTTGCCAGTCCCAGAAGATTTATTTGCTTAGCTTAATGGTGGCGCTTACTTTGCAAAGCTAGATTTATCGGATGTTTATCCTCAAAGTGAACTCGACGATGCTTCAAAGGAGTTGCTGGCAATCAATACGCACAGAGATATTTACCAGTTCAACCGTTTGGTGTCAAATCGGCTCCCGCGATTGTTCAACAAATTATGGATACGGTGTTAGCTGGGTTATCAGGAGTCGCAGCTTGTCTGCACGACATCATAATCGAAGAGTCTACTTTTCGAGAGCTAACGGAAAGACTGGAAGCAGTTCTCCACTGCGTTAATGGCTACGGTTTCCGCTTGAAAACAGAAAAGTACAATACCGGCATGAAGTGTGTAAAGTCTCTTGGCTTCATCATCGACAGGGATGGACGTCGTCCGGATCCTTCCAACATAAGGGCCATAAAACAGGTGCCTTCCCTGACAATGTCGCGAAGCTCAGATCATTCTTGGGGTTGATCATTTATTTCAGCTCTTTTGTGCCCGAAATGCATCGGCTACGAGGATCGCTCAATGAACTTCTGGTAAAAGGTCGCAAATTTGTGTGGTCTCCTGAATGTCAAGCCGCATTTGATAATGTGACGTCTATATTGTGTTCTGACCTATTGCTAACGCATTTCAATCCGGAGCTGGCGATCATGGTTGCTGCTGACGCGTCAGACTACGGAATTGGAGCAGTCACATCCCACAATTCCCCAATGATGCGGAGAAAGCCGTGGCACATGCAGCCAGATCACTCACCCCAGCGGAACGCAACTATGGGCAGATCGAGAAAGAAGCTTTGGCTATAGTGTTTTGCAGTCAAACGATTTCACAAAATGCTTTATGGACGAAAATTCACGCTGTTCACGGAACACAAACTCTTGGTCGAAATCTTTGGATCAAAGAAAGGCATTCCAGTCTTCACGGCCAGTCGTCTCCAACGTTGGGCAACGGTTCTACTTGGATACGATTTCGTCGTCAACTGTCGATCTTCACACAACATTGGTCAAGCGGATGCGTTATCTCGTTTAGTTGGTACACAGCATCAAGAACCAGATGATT
Organism: Dicrocoelium dendriticum; assembly: GCA_944474145.2. Classification (NCBI taxonomy): domain Eukaryota; kingdom Metazoa; phylum Platyhelminthes; class Trematoda; order Plagiorchiida; family Dicrocoeliidae; genus Dicrocoelium; species Dicrocoelium dendriticum. The sequence goes on along the minus strand of OX104059.1, from coordinate 43,026,777 downwards.
TGGTAGTTGTTCAAATTTCCGCAGAACCCCAAGTACATCAAGTTGTCTGACATTTTCGGTGCCTTTCCAGCAACGTTCGAAATGGTGCAGGAAGCGACCCTTCATGATTCTACCCTACAACAAGTGATCGATTTCCACCTCACTGGCTGGCCTAAGAGAGTTACAACGCCGGAGCTTCAACAATTCCACCAGCGAAAGGAAGCACTATCAGTCGTCAGCAATTGTCTGCTGTTCTCAGATCGTGTCGTCATTCCCCTCATCTTTCAAGTGAGAGTCCTCCGACAATTTCATACCGGCCACCAGGAATGAATCGCATGAAATCGCCTTTAATGTTGGCCAACAAGTTCTGACAAGAGATTATCGCATCCACTATTCTAGATGGTCTATGTGCCGTGCGCTATACAAACGTGGGAACGTGATCTACGGTAGCCAGATTTGGACGGCAATTTGGGTAAGACATGTCAATCAGCTGCTAGAGGCAGGGACTGGCGAACAACTGCAACAACAAGTACCAGCAGCGCAGTTACCTCTGGATATACTGGCCGACGCGGATGAAGCGAAGACTCCCCAACATGCCCCAACACAGCAATCACAATATTCGCCCCGAAACCTAGCAGCACAGAAGCCGAAGCGGCGACGCAAATTCGTGTTACCCATTCAAGTCAACCCCAAGCAGAAATCGTACAACACAACTCAAAGGGAGAGAACTGTTAGGAAGGAATACGCAATGTTAACAAGCCAAGGCCCCATCACTGCGGCAGGAGATCCAAACTCACCCACACTGATTTGGGTGAATAATAATGATAAATAATGTGTCTGCTGTACGCCGTAACGGCACTTCGCTGCCGCGCGACCACCACTAGTCGTGCGCCGGCTGAGTACCGCGAGGACGCCCACCCCTACACGAATTCGAACCGGTGACCTTATGGTTGCAAACAAAACGTGCAGACCACTCGACCACCGGCCGACTGATTGGGGCGAACAGAGAGCCAACCGTTAGAAGCGGCCAATTAACACCAAGGCGGCGTTTCTTGCTTTGCTGTAAATTGACCTTTCCAGAGCTTTCCACGTGCAGTTTAACTACCATTCACCAAGTTTCCATTTCACCTTTATAATGAACGGTGTGATTTGCTAATAGACCCTTGTTGCTCCGCTCGTCCGATGCGGTCTTTTCTCTTTCCTTTGCGGGGCCAGCGACTTCGGGTTTTGACTGGGAATCAAGCGTCCATTCAGGCGAGGGACGGACACTTCAAGACTCACAACACGAACGCCATTGAGGTCAGCTATTGTATCCAGCCGAACATGTTCATCGCCCTTCCGACCCCAACCCGGTAGTCGGAAAACACCAACCGACACCGACTTCGAATTGAGGGATTTCACTCCACGTGACCAAGTCATCGCTTAGTCTTTCCTTCTCTTTCACCCGAACCCCGGCGTGCAGGCAGCTCATGGTGCAGAAGTCGATGTGCTGTCTTGCGCAACATGTGTGGTTTGTAACAAAACGGTGCTGAACGGTCCGCTCTTCCTGCCCCGAACACGCTCATTGTTCGCCTGGTGTTCTCACCAGATGTGAGCCAAGCTGCGAAGGCAGCGACATTCAAGCAAGATTTCACGCCGGTTTTACACGTGTCGGAGATTAGCCAATGCACTTCGAACTTTTGTTATGCGGTTTTTGCTCACATCTTCTATTCCACTGGCGTTGATATACTTGCAGATACTCGAATTTCTTTACGACTTCTAGCTCATCATCACCGAGGGTCAGCGCATGGCTGGGTCCCTTCCAATCTTGAATTACTTGGCAATCCGACGGTGCAACGTATGACTCGAAATGGCTAGCAGCCAGTGCTAATTTGTCCAGTGTCATTTGGCACGTTCGGGAACTGTCACAGGTTGTAGCAATGTCGTCAGCGTACTCCAAGTTTAGAAGTCGATCACCTGGAAGCAGCTCCACACTTTCTACTTCGTGCCTGGCGAACGCCGTTTCTGTGACTTCTTCAGTGGGCAGGTTAAAAAGGAGTGGTGATAGGGGATAACCTTGTTTCACACCGCTGGAGATGTTGAATTGCAGTGAAAGTTTGCCGTAATCCCTCCCACTGCTTGAAGTATGTGCGTACAGCGCTCTTATGGCATTTACATATTTATCGGGCACACCTTTCCTCATTAGACAGTCCCAAAGGACACATCGCTCCACCGAATCGAAGGCACATGTGATAAAAAGGAACACCACTACGTTTGATCGCCAATAAATATGGCATTGCTCCAACTGACGTAGTGTGACGATGTGGTCAATGCACTCTCGATTTTGACAAAACCCAGCCTGCTCTCCGCGCATCTGGCTTTCACTGGTGCCAGTCAGTCTCTGGAGGACGACAGAGGCAACTAACTTAGAAGCAATTGTGATTAAACTGATTCCTCTATTTGAAAAGCAGGGATAGTAGATGAAGGCTGGTAGGTGCATACATTTTGTATTGTCTCTTCTATGACTGCCGCATTCTAAACGGGAGCCTCCCTGGAAAATCATGACTATAACGGAGCAATACCAAACTGTTGGGACGGTTTCCTGCTCCCACATCTTCACAATTAAGTTGTGCAGATCATCTTCAAGGACAAGTCCCCCAATTTGAAGAGTGCTGGAGGGATTCTATCCGCTTCCGCGCACTTATTCACTTTTTACACTCAGTTCTCACCTCCGACCCTTACTCGCACAGTTGGATCCAGCGGAACTACCCAGGGAAATAACGAGCAATGGCCGTAAAAGCTTGCAACTCTAGTTGATTAAGCTGCTTCTCAAAATGTTCGGCCCAATGCTGCAAGCGTTTTGACAAGCTTTGGATCGGCCCCCTCCATGTTCGTAACGTTTAGTTTTGGTAACACTAGATCTGCTGTACGTTTCGGGTATAAGACGGAATAACTTTCGATGGCTACCAAGGACAGCATCCGTTTCCATCTTCGATGCACCATGAGAACGTTAGACTTCACGGTCCCTCTTCAGGCTAGCATATAGTTTCGCTCTGACGTCTTTGCGAGTCCCATTGTATTCTCTCCCAGCCGGAATGTGTCGGCGTGCGCCCAAAAGTTCCAGAGACTGCATAGAGACCCAATGTCCAAGTTGGCAATTTGATTTACTACATGAAGACGTGCCTGTTGATAATAACGTCTGGTGAGTATGCGACCAGTAACCCTCTACTGTGTTCACAGAGCGCGTAATCAGCCCGAATCCCGGCGTACTTCGTTACGCATTTAGGACAACAGGCTTCACTAACTGGCATGCGCTTATAGCGACACCGCATGCGCCCACTGAAGCGAACTGTAAGATCGGTACAGACGATTGCGTAGTCAGAGTCCACATTCGGGCTACATATCGAGCAACAGTTTTTGACACATCCTATCCAGTGGTAACTGCTGGCGTCCATGGCTAATTTGAGACAGGTTGGCACCATGTCACCTTGCTGCATTGATGTGTCGGAAGTTAGTGCTCACGAGAGAGACGATCATCTTCACACAGGTGTAACAACCGCTCACCGTTATCATAACGGGAGCCTACATTGTGTTGGCCGCCCAGATGAGACTTATCAGTGGATGGTTTTCACACTTGGGCGTCCAGATCGCCAGCCAGAATCACAGTATCCGTAATTTTTCTGTGGCGAAGGAGTTCGTTTAGTTAGGGATGAAAGTCGTCTTTCACTTCGTCAGAGATACTATTTGTGGGTGCGTAGACTACAATGACAAAGAAGCATTGTTTGTCGCTACGCGGTTTGGAAGCTTTGAACTAACCAGGCATTCTGACAACGCACATCCAGCTGTTCATTTGGATCCGGTCAACAAATGTCAGCTTCATCCCGGGACTAAGGGCAGTGTTCCCACCGGCCTAACTGGCATATGAAGTCGCGTCAACTCTGGACAAGCACAATGGGAAAATACCCTAAGTGTCGCTTATGTGTGATTGCAAAGTAATCACGGAACTCATGTTTCAGGCAGATTTACGATAAGCAGCAGATGTCGATCGATAGGGTCTCTAGTGTTCGGGCAAGTGCTGCCTGTAACAAACTGCGCACGTTGAGGTAAGCCAGTCTTAGGGAGAATTGGGGGCTCCAAAGAGAAACGGATGAACTGACATTGTCCGTTCGGTTGGGCTGGACTCGAGCGACGTGCTACGGTTGCGTGTGAGTTGAAACTAGAAGGCAAGCGACCATTGAAAAAAGAATGGGAATGGCCAAGAGTTGGAGAGCTGGAAACAGCGGAATAAACCTGACATTGGAACGGGACGATAACCATAAAAAGCATAAGTGGTGGAATAAGAAGACAGGAAGGTATGAGCAATACTAACCAAACACCTATACATGCAGCGCGATGCAGCGGATAGGGCGTCGTTGATTATGCTCTGCGACAGCCAGAGCATCAAGAAATCGTATGGTGAGAAGTTCATAGAGTTAGAGCATATGCTGCATGTTTGTCAATATACAATAACTTGCGCACACTGAGGCATGACAGTCTTACGGAGGATCGAGGGCTCCAAATAGAAACTGATGAACTTACGTTATCTGTTTGGCTGAACATGCACATGTCGACTGAACCGGAGCGACGCCAGGCGATTGCTTGTGAGTCTAAACGCTTATTGAACCAAGGTGGGGGTGGGCCAAGAAATGCGGGGCTGAAAACGGGGGAATAAAAGTGCAGTTGGAATTAGATGGTAAGAATGAAAGGCGCAAGCGAGGACCGAAGAATACGGGAAGGCTTGAGCGGTAACACCCAAACACCTATCCACCTAACTTAATGCGGCAAATAGAGCGACGTCGATTATCCTTTGCGATGGTCACAACATCAAAACATTGTTTGAAAACAAAGTCATTATGTTGTGTGGCGTTGGCAGAATACTGTCAGGCTGTCCAGGTCTAGACAAGAGGACGATCAGGGTTCTCTAACAAAGCCTGTGGTTAAAAATCCTGACAGCAATGCAACGGGGTTTTGGCACTGGTATACGTTGAGTCCGTTTTATGAAGTTAGGAGCCACCCTCACTTCAACTCCTAACCGGCAGGGCCAGGAAACTAAGTTTGTCAGACCTCTAACCATTGACCAATCTGCTATGACTTGCTCTGAAGTTGCAAATCACCACCTTGCATAACCTATTGGATCACTGTGACACGCAAACCACCGCACCACGTTACGGTTCAGCCTCGTCACGATGGGCGTAGTATGGTATTTAGCATTAAATTATCTTTTGACCTTTTGTGGGCTGTACTGTTTAATCTCTTAACTTGTGTTACGGAATAATATCTGAGGTGTGTTTCTCGCCCTCAGCTAACGTGTCTTGAAGATGTCAATGACGTTGCCTTGTGCCGTTCAACAATACGAACTGTTGTCTGCATTTGCTACCGCCAGCCTTTCCTGCGTGCTTTCAGGAGGCGTTACAATCACATTTCGTACAGAATCCCTACGTCCATGTTGAATGTGTCGAAGAGCAGTTGCTTTTTTTGCAGCAAGGCTGTGGGCATCATGTCTGGTTGAGGGTCCTCAAACATTTGCTACCAGCAGACCTTGTCTGAAGGCTTGGTTCGCTGGATGCTAGCCTTCTGGAGGGTTTCATATTTCGTATTGGGATGGGGCAATCCATTACGTTTCTCAATTGGGAGAATATATTCTGAAGAAGCCAAAATATGAGTTGATGACATTTAGGCCAATCAGAAGAAATTGTGTATTTGCAAAATGTGGCTTCTAGCTGCGCAATTTATAGTAATGTATCGCTCTCTCAAAAAGGTGGAGAGGCCAGCTCTGCGGCATTAATCACGTATGGCGACGGTTTATTCTCTAGGTCGTTCATTGTGAAATGTCTTGAGAAATCCGGCAGGTAAGAATGCAAAATTATAAAAGGTATTGAATTACAAATTCATTAGCACGAGTTTTTTCAAAACGGAAATTTTAAATGTTGGATGGCGTGTTTTCCTTGTCGGGGTCACTAATTGTTTGGTGTAATCTGAATACTAATTGTTAGTTTGACACGTAAAGAACTTACTAACTACGGAGCGGTAGAGAAGATAGAAGCAGCTAAAAACAACGCGTTGTATAAATTAGAAGGAGTAGATAACGAGTTATCAAGGACGAGGAACGACGTGGCGCGTAACTCGCCAGATTGCAAACAGCATTTAAATCCACAGTTGGATATTGCTGAAAGAGTGTATGTTTTTATGTTTGCTACCGTGTTAACCAGACTCCTATTACTAGCAGCGAGTAATGTGTCCATTTTTCTTGTTATATGTTAGGATGTAATGTTTACGTGTAGATTTTATCGTTTGCGAGCTGCTTAGGCGTGTGCCAAAAGCGTTGCAGGATGCCGTGACTTTAATCGGAGCTAGTTAACCATCATGCGGCCAAAGGCCTAATCACTACACCCTGTTATTCACTTGGGTCCATCCGAGAGGGTACTTTCGTCGTTGCTGCTAATGGTAACTCCGTCACTGTGTGTACTTCAGATTATAGCCTCTGTGTTATCATACATGCAAAAATTAGCTGCTGTAGTCCTTGCTTTAACCAGGTTATTGGAAGTGTATCACAACGCCACTATCTTGTATGTACACTTAAACCTCACACATGTGCAAGGCGTTAGTTGATGTTCCACACGTTACATTGAGTGTTATGATTGAATGTCGCTACATGAATTGAGCTCCTTTATCCGAATGGCGATTTAGTTTCAGTTTCGACGCTATTTGCTAATAAGTCATTTTTGCTCATTTAAGTGAAAATAGCCATGTAGGGGGCAAAATTGATATGAAACGCCAAATTCCTCAAGGATTAAACTGGTGGACAGCCAATATTTCCCATTCGACTTTGGCCACCAAATAATGAGATGAATGGCGATCTGCAGCTGGTACTCTATTTAGGTCCCTCGACCTGGTAATATGATCCATGAGATGACAGGAGGAAGTTGCAATTCAGCTTGGCAGTGTTGCCTTGTAGATTACGTGTTTAGTTGATGAGTAGGCAACCTTAGACTCGCGTACTTCACCGGAGCTATGATTTCTAATGCAGTGACGCACATAAGAGTGTGCGTGCTTCCGGTCAACTTATGTTATTACACTGAACTGCCTCATCCATAGCTGATTGCGCCATGATCTTTTGTTTTCCGGGTCTGTGGGTAGACGCGTGTTGCTCGATGCGCTGATGCTAAATATATTGCAGTCTACATACATTTGAGTGACCCAGTCTCCGTTTACAGCGACGCAAACACTGACCAAGTATCTGCCGCTTAGACAGCGTTAGACTTCATAATGCTGACCCAGTTGTGCTGTTATTCCATCAACAAATATCGTGCTGTCCATGCCTTTAATTACATAGATGAGAGCTACCCAAATTTCGTTTCTGGGACACATTCTGGCTGCTACTTTTGAGAACAAATGTCAAGACGACAAACGGTCATCTTAACTTGTGTGGTGATGGACGATAACTCTGATGCATGGAATCGGCGCGGTGCCGCGTAATCTAACCGTGTTCGCACGGGCTTTATGGATGAGGCAGAATTGAATCCAGCTGTCGCGAATGAACCGCAGCCGGTTTACAGTCAAAGGAGAAGTGGGTTGGCCGAAGCAGCAGCGAGTGCGCATCACCCGAGCGCCAACGAACCCATACTGATGACAAAGCACCCTATTCCGTGTGAACAACTGTGTGGACGAAGCCCATGGGTGATGGGTTATGGGAGCGCTAATCGATCACCGCTCACGTGAGCTAATCATACTCTCACGGGGCAAACAGACTGAAGAATTTGCATGGCATGATATGAGCCAAATTTATCATAATCCTACACAGCAGTAGTTAGTGCTGGATGCAGCACAACGGATAGATAAATCGTATGTTCGATGAACACATGTGGATGCTTCGAGACGCGGAAGCAAGAAATAGCCAATGAAAAACCACCGCAGTTTATTAGCGAGTCACGCACTTACACATTGTAGATGATTCCATGTTTCCTGTTTAGCATATTCCTGTCCCCCATTTAGACATTACTTCGATTCTGAGACTGTGCTACATGGCACTTTGTTTCACTGTTTAACAACTCCTAATGAACACTAGAGATGAATCGCACACATGGTTGTTTACCGAGTTCTGCTCTAAGATCACTTCCCCCGAAGCCGAAAATGACGTGCGCTACAAATCCGGCACTGATATAATTGCGAAACGTGCGAGCTCCAGCTTTCGAATCCGACGTGGATGGTCGAGGGTTTACATGTGTTTCAGATGCTTAGAACATGTCGACTCTGAGGGTGCACAGAGCCAACTAAAGCGTCATCAGTTAATTGCTCTGATACGGATTGTGATTAGCTGTAAAGCTGACTTTAACTGTCGTCTTTGGTCTGCGAATGGTAATTTGTTTCGTACTATGGTTGGCAATGTTAGAATTCGGCTCTCTTCTGTTGATTGAGAAGAACTTCCTAAAGAAGGGACAATGCGAATGGGTAAAACATTGACGAGGGGATTTTGTGTTTAACGAGTGCTTTTCTGTTGCCTATTTTGTGTGGAAGAAATGTTTGAAGCTTCTTACCCTTAGGTTTTCGTCCATTGACTTGATCTGTAATTCAATGATAAGCTGGTGGAGTTCTAGAATGTGACGCTCGAATTTATCCTTAATTTACCTAGATCCCACTTGCACCCCATCATATGCGGTTCTATAAGCTTCAAAGCAGCCAATGTACGTTGTTTGCTGTATCAGACGTATGCATGCAGTTGACTACCGGTTTATGCTTCATAAACCTTAAGTTGTGCTTGGATTGAGCAGTAGCAATCCATCGAGAGATGGACACGAGCTCCAAAAGCTGGAAACAACCCGTGGAGTCCGTGCTGTTTCTAATGCCAGCTGGCTTATAATATACTGACTGACCTGACTGTGTGATCAAATGTAAGGCCAGGTGGTGAAATTTCGAAATTGGAGATGTGGATGTGATGTGTGCATATTGTACGCACCCAACAAACCTACGCAACGAGTTAGTTATAATGCATTGCCACATGCATCTAAACCTGAGGTTTGGCGCGCAGGCTCAAGTCCGTTTCTCTCTGACCAACACTAACGTCTCACCAGTCAAGTGTTTGCTTGTTGGCTAAATACCAGGCACTTCCATCCTCCTTTATTTCACACGAAAATGGTTACTACTGGTTCTTTGTACTATTCCGTTCACCACTGAAGCAATTTAGCGAGCAGACTTTGGCGGAAGCCCGGAGAGCGGTTCCAAAAGACAGGTCGGGTTGCATGGAAACCTTTTTTGTACAACAATAGGTTCCCTGTTGCCTAGCTATAAAAAAGCGACACCGTTGACGCTCTAGCTAGGGGAACGCAGAAAGCACAGCATGCAAGGCAGTTGCGCTTTGCAACCGAAACGAGCGCCGAGCAAAATGGCGATGCTCCACTCAAACAGTCGAATTCAGCAACCAGCTCAACATTCTGCATCGGTCGCCTAGGTGTACCATGAAATAATTTCAGGCAAACCATGGAATCTCCAGACTACTACAGCAAGTTATCAGCGATGATCAGTAACAGTAGACAAAAATAAATGAATCGCGGGGATGCTAATCTTCGACAATCCATAAATGAATTGAAAGGAGGCAGATACTGAATAAAGAGTTGTTTTCGATAACTCTCGTCAGACTCAGACTTTACGTGATGGTGCTTACATGCTAAATGACTACTGATTAGATAGGCAAATTCCAACGAAAATGTATCGATAAATCACTCGGTCACCGAAGGCAAATCACTTTCACAACCAAAGGTTAACTGAGGCACAAGTCAAAGGATCGTGCAACGAAAGTTGCAGGCCAAATAGGCCAACTACTATTCCGGGAACTCACCAGGCAACAATTTCATCCTCTCCGAACTCGTTAGTGGTGCGCATTTTCTAGGTCCATTTCAGGGAACTGTACCCACGACCGCTAGATTTTTGCACTACTAGTCAGCCACTTGCGCCATTGAGCCATGAGGGAGGATAGCTGACCATCACGGACTGAAGCTTCACTGAATCCCTCCACTCACGAGTAGAAAACGGAATCCCTTAAGCTTTGCAAATTCCTCGCGGTATACTAAACTGAGTACTGGTGTTTATCGCAAACCTCTCTGGTTCCGTTGATGTATTAGGCGTGAGTGACTGAGAAACCTGGTCACTTTCCAATTGCCTGTAAACAAGTTTACCTATATTAACTTCGAAGGCTACCTTGTGCATGTAGACTTTAAGCTTCAGAGGGTACATCGAAACTAGAACCCGCAAGCATGTGTGAACAGGACCCAGCTGTCGAACTTACACCCTTGTCTGTTTCCACATGTACATGATGGGTTTACAGGCTTTTTAAAGGGAGACAGTGGGGTCAGCACAGATTAGGTGGTCTAAATTTTGCTCATGATACAAGATAGGTGCTTTTCTACAGTTTTGGAATCTGCTCCTCTTCTCTCCAATTAGTTATGTAAACTTAATGACTAGACCATTTTCTTATGAATACATAGGCCCAAACACGTCATTTCTATGCATATCGCGTTTGCAGTAGCAAGCACGCGAGCTTTCAGTTTGTGGCTAGGCTATGGCGATAATTTACATAGTATCTCGAAAGTGGTCCGCTTGTCGAGTTGATAGCCGGCGTTGATTACAGTGGTTGATTACTGCCCAGAGACAGGTCCTATTTACCTGGTTGTTTAACTAACCTGGGTGGTGGTCCTTGATCCGCTGTTCTAGAAGCCCAATCGTGCCTCTAACCTTTCCGGATCCACAGGGGAAGGTGAACCGGTAGGTTGCCGTTGCTTGGTGTTGACTGCAATCATAGGTGCATCAGTCTGATCTCTATTTCCTCTAAATTGCTCTCCTCCATCGTTCTTCACAGACAGGCTTGTATCCGTGAAAGCTAGATTCGCTAGGAGGGAGCTGGGTTTCGCCTAACTCAGGGCTGTATTGCCCACATCGTCACACTACACTAACTGTTGAAACACCTCCATATTTATTTTCGGCTGACCGTAGTGTTGTTCCAAGACATCAAAGTTACCTTCGATTCGGTGGATCTATGTGCCCTTCGGGACTGTCTAATGGTGAAAGATATGCTCGATAAATATGTAAATGCCATAAGAGCACTGTATGCGCATAGTTCTGTCAGTATGAGAGATTACGGCGAACTCACTGCCCTTCATCATTTCCAGCGGTGTGTAACAAGGTTGCCCCTTGTCACCATTCCTTTTTCACTTCGCCATTGGAGAAGTCATGGAAACGGCGTTCGCCAGGCACAACATAGAAAGTGTGCAGCTGCTTCCATTTGACCGAATTCTTGACTTGGAGTAAGCTGGCGACATTGTTACAATCTGTCACTGCTTCCAAACGTGTCAAGCATGACTATACAGGTAAGCACTGGCTGTCAATCGTCCTGGGCTATGCTTTGCACCGTCGAAACGCAATGTGCTTCTCCACAATTAGCAGGGACCCAGCCTTGCGCTGACCCTTAGTAGGGCTAAGCTGGAAGTGGTCGAGAAATTCAAGGATCTCGGCAGTCATGTTTACACCTGCGGAATAGGAGATGAGATCACGGACTATAAAGCGGAAGGATGAGGCGCTTTTGCTAATCTCCGCTACCTGTGGCGTCGGCGCGATATCACCTACTATGAAGGAGAGAGTCTCAATGCAGCCGTCCGTTTAAGTCTCTGATGCGGTTGCAAATCCTGGCCCATCAGATCGACAGACATAATGAGGCGTGTTTTGTTTGACCATCGCTGTCTTAACAATCCAGCTACTATCTGGTGGGAACAGCACGTGAGCATTGTGTATTGGTGCAAGAAGAGCGAGTGATCTACCGAGCTCCAATATATCATGCACCAGGTTCCGATAACTAGGCGACGGGTTGCCGGCACACCGACTCCCGCAACGCGCGTTGTTTGCGCGACCGGGGTTTGGGTGTGACAAGAGGAGGGGATGCCAAGCGATGACTTGGTCAGGAGGCTAAAGACCCTTACTTCGAAGTCGGCGTCGGTTAGTATCCCCCGACTACCAAGGTAGAGTCCGAAGAACGGTGAACACGTTTGGTGGTTAGATACACTAGTTGACATGGCGAAGAGTCGATCACATTGGCGTTGGTGTTGTGAGTATCTTTATCCCTCCTCTTCTTGCTCATCTTCTAACTCTCTCCATTATCTCTTTTCGTACGCATAACATAATCTGTTATTTTACGGCAAAATATCCGGTTTCTAGCTTTCCTTAACGATGTCTATCCATTACTGGTCACTCAGCAAGCGTTCCTATTGCGTCTTTTTAATTATATTCTTATGTACTGCGGTATAGCAGCTGAGGTGTTTCCCACCATATCTAACGCGTGTAATTCTGATGATGAAACTTGTGTAATTGTGATTCATTGATACGGTTTTTCTTCCTTGAGTGTACGGCAATGTCAAAATGTGTACTGTCACACAGCAGGACTTGCTACAAGGCCCTGTACCGAGAGGCATAACAAATCTTCTCCGTTGGTGCTCCACTCCATCTTGCAACTTTGGTTTAACAATCTCTTGGGTTTAGGTGTTCCACGGATACCTTGGTGAATGAATGTAGGTCGGGAGGACATCAAAAAGTTGTGGGTGTGATCACTGCGGTCTGCACACGATCAACCGAAGCACCCACTCAAATGAACTTGTTCACCGTTATCGAACTCCGGTAGTTATCCGTAAGATGTATAGGTTTGCTTTGTACATCTGTCTGCTCAACTACGCCTTTATGGTGCTTATTTTCTTTCACAGCACTAACACCTGGTGCACTGTTTATCATGTCAAGGAGCTGACTTTGTCACTAGCTATCGTTACCTGACTGTGTGCCACATTGTTTCATTGCGATGCACGGCCCTATTATGTTATCTTTTTTGTGCCCGAACCTGGTGCTGACAAGAAAACTGGCAGGCACCGATCCTTTAGCAATGTCAACCGTATCAATTTTACCTTAACGTACTCTGTCGCATAGACTTTTAATTCTCACAACTGGTGTGATCGACGCTCACAGGTGTTCCGTTTATGAAACACCGGAAGCGGTGAGCATATTCCCCTGTAGTTCTTACAGGCACTGACCAAAGACGTGGATTCTACACAATGATTCTGACAGAAATTCTCGTTGTTAATGGGCTTCACGAGCCTTCACAATATTCGAGCGCATAATTGTGTACAAATCATGTTGTACCGTCATGTATTTGGTTTGGAACTGGACACTATTCGTCCAACTTTGAGTGGGTCATTTGAGCACACAAGGTGTGTATCTGAAAGCCTTGAACATGTTGAAATGATGAATGTTATGCCACTCCAGGCTTAACTCAAGCTATTATAAGACATAGTTCACCACCAACACCTTTATTACCGCTCTAAATTTGAACAGCTGATGCTGAGTTAAGTATAAGTTAAAAGTGCTAAGCACGCGGGGCGATGGACCTGTAAGGGAGGTCGCTCTTACATGCTGTCTCAGCTCTTCACGATAATGCGTTTATGTTCACGTCTTCATTTGTCAGAACACTGCTCAAGTACGTTCGGGATCATGGTTGATCTGAGACTGTTAAAAAGGCTGAGATCAGCTGTCCATTTTTGTGTGGAATGCATCCAAATATTCGGACAGTTCAATCCTCCCGAGGCCCCATGCGGGATTTGTCATTCTGGTTAAACACTCGTGACAAAGACGGAATCACGCTGCTGTCCGTTTGCCACAGTAAAGGAAGACCAGGAATGTAAAGGACCTGTTTAGTCTTCCATCTCATACTGAACCATTAACCATGAAAGTGTAAAGTGGATTATATCGGCTTTTGCGAGGTAACCTCAGGGATACGCCGCACCGCGACACTCAGCCACAACCCCGGCCTAAAGTGGCATACATTGTAGTCGTTTTCTTTGTCAACGGAATTTCTCGGTCCCTATAGCATTTTAACCATAAAACACCATTGACCTGAGTATTGTCCTTTAAAACAGCTGGATGGCGCATTGACTTGTCCATATTACCTAGTGTACCCTGTGCTTATCACCAACCGACACAAACGGCGAGTTTTTTAGCATTCCTAATCAATACATTAACAATTACGCACTTTTTTCTCTCTTTGCATGAGCGTCGGGGCGAATCTTGATCAGGCACTCAGCGTTGTCTACTATATTCAGTTGGTTTGGTAGCTCTCACCATCACTATCCTACTCAGTCTATGTGATTCACCTTATTTACCCGTAGAAACCATGTCTCACTGTCGCTTCCGTGAACAGCATCACGGGATTGTGTCCTACCTTCGGTTTGCGGAATGTTCCATCCTTTTGTGGAACCTTACCTGCTTCAACACAACACACTCGGTATGACTCTATGGGTTTTGTTAAATTAACCGAAAACTTGGCACGTAAAACAAAAGTTAGAACAGCCTCACATTACTTCTTTTCTACCAACGCGAATATAGCGTCGGTGTTGCAACCTGTGAATATTTTGAATGACCTCAATGGCAGGTTCACAAATGATATCTAAGGTTAAGTGGAAGATAACATAGTGAAAAATCCTTGATTTCTGCATCTTGCTGGTGAACGCGAACCCTCTCTGCGTTGATAGGCTGTGAGGGTAGCAATGCTCAACGTCTCTTCAACAGCCATCTACCGCTTGCTTTACGCAGATGGGTGATTAGTAGTTGTTCATCCTATTGACGCAATGCGAATTGTAAATCAATTTTTTGTTTCAGACAACATTTCCCTGTACTCGGTTTGCAACACGTAGACTTCAGCTAGACTACTGGAGTTAGAGTGAACCATTAAATACTATCTGTCAATTAATCTTGCGTTCCGCCACCGGTTTCTTCCCCATTTAGATTTCTCAGGTAACCACCGTATCCGAGCAGAAGGATCAAACCAGGGACCTAAACTTTGAACTGCCCGCTTTCATCACTGATCTCTGTGTGGTCCCGTTAGTTAAAATTAATTGAACACCGTCGTTTGGCTTTTGGCATATTCATTGCGCGCATTGCGTGCTCTCATTCATTCATCCATTATACACGTTAGTTGCAGGTGGAAAAAATTCTCAGCTATTGTGCCGCAATACAAACGACAAGAAAAGTAGAAAAACAATAGGCACGCTGGCTGAGCTCCTAATAACGGATGGACATTGTTCCGAAAAGCTAACCGCCGGCTATCGTGCCATAAAAGGAGACTTAAATTAGGCCTAACGAATGAGATCGTGATTGAAGGGGGAGGCTAAGCGGGAGGGGAATGGACAAAGGAACGCACAACACAAACGCCATTGGGGCCAGTTCGTAACCATATCTGCAAGTATGTCCAACCAAACGTGTTCATCGTCCTTAGGACCCTAGCCGGGCAGTCGGGATGCACCAACCGACACCAACTTCGAGGTGAGGGTTTTCATTTCTCTCGACCAAGTCATCGCTTGGCCTCCCCTCTTCCTCTTCCAACCGCACCACCGGCGCGCAAACATTGCACGTCGCGGGAGTCGATGTATTGGCATGCGTAACACGTGGCTCAGCGACCTGAGTCTGGTGCGTGATATAATGGTGCTGAGCGGTTCAATAGCTCTTCCTGCACCAAATACGCGACACCGAACACGCTCATTGCTCACGCAGTGCTCCAACCAGACATGAGCTAATCTGCGAAGGCAGAGATGATCGAACGTCGCTAGCCTCTTTACGTCTGTCGACCTGATAGGTCAGCTTTCACAACCATACAGGAGACTTGTAAAGTTCTCCGAGCTGGGTAACTGCAACCAAGTTGCCCAGCTCGGAGAACTCCACAACAACTGAGCAAGCCTCCCGAGCTACCAATATTCCCAATCATTTCGAACCGTACAGGAGAGTTGAACGGACGGCTGCATTATACGCTCTACTCCTCAGTGCGAGAATAATGTCGCGTCTGCGCCACAGGTGGCGGAGATTGGCAAAACCACCTCGAGCTTTTGCTTTACGGTTCGTAGTCTCAGCTTCTATCCCACGAGCGCTAATATAGCTGCCTAGGTACTTGAATTTCTGAACGACTTCTAGCTGATCACCACCAAGGGTTAACGTAGGGGTGGGTCCCTGCCAATCCTGAAGAAGAACTTCGTATTTCGATGGAGCAATACATAGCCCAAAACAATTGACAGCCAGTGCTAATCGGTCCAGTGCAGCCTGGCACGTTTGGGCGCTGTCGCATATAAGGGCAATGTCGTCCGCATACTTCAAGTCAAGAAGTTGTTCACCAGGAAGTAGCTCCACACCTTCTAGGTCGTGTCCAGCGAACACTGTTTCCATGACTTCGTCAATAGCGAAGTTAAAGAGGAAAGGTGACAGCGGGCAACCTTGTCTCACAACGCTGGAGATATTGAGGGGCGGCGACAGTTTGCCATAAACCCTCACTCTGCCCGAACGATGCGCGTACGGCGCTTTGATAATGTTTACATACTTATTGGGCACACCTTTTCTCAGCAGACAGTATCAAAGGGCACATCGATCCACCGAATCGAAGACACCTTTGATGTCGAGAAACACGTCAATGGTGGGTCGCCAATAAACATGGCGGTGCTCCAACAATTGTCGCAATATGAAGCTGTGATCGATTCAGCCTCGGTTTCGACGAAACCCAGCTTGCTCTTCATGGATCTGGCCTTCACGAGCGCTAGTCAGTCTGTGGAGAGCGACAGAGGCAAGTAATTTAGTGGCAATTGAGATCCCTCACTGATCCCTCACTTGAAAATTGGGTCTATGACTTAGCGGCTCCAGTCTGTCGGGACAGTTTCCTGCTCCCAAAGTTCCATCAGCAACTCGTGTAAATCATCCACAAGATCAGGTCCTCCGAATTTGTTGAGAACTGGTGTAATTCTATCTGCACCAACGGCCTTATGCAATTTCAGCAGTCTGATCTCACGTTCGGCTTGGCGCGTGAGGGCGGATTTAAGGACACAGCCCATGGAGAAGGGCACACAGAAGTAGAAAAACGCTAACTCAGATTGGTTAAACTGCCTAGCAAACTGTACGGCCAAACGCTCCACGCGTTTTGACAAGTTGTCGATCGGCTATCCACTTGCCACGTATTGTCGCGCTAACACCAGGTCTCCTGCTGCCTGTTTCCCGTATCAGACGGAATAACTTGCGATGATTACAAGCTTCAACGGCTGTTTTCATTTCTTATGCACCATGAGACCACCAGATTTCGCGGTCTCTCTTCAGGCTAGCACGCAGTTTTGCCCTGAGATTTTCGCGAGTCTCATTGTATTCTCTTCCAGCCGGAATACTTTGGCGAGCATCTATAACTTCCAACGACTTTGTAGAGATGCAATGTGTAGGTTGGCAATATGATTTGCCATATGAAGACATGTCTACTAATAGTAACATTTGACGAATGTGCGACCAGTGATCTTCAACGGTGTTTAGTGAACGCTTACTCATCCCAGATGCCAGCGTAGTTTGATGCGCATTCAGAACACCCGGCATCGCCAGCTGGCTGGTATCAATGCGCTCAGGGCGACGTTGCGGATATCCGCCGAAACGCACCAGCAGGTCGGCACACACAAGAGCATGATCAGAGTCCACGCTGGTGCTCCTATTCGAGCGACGGTTCTGGACACAGCCTCTCCAGCGGTAACTAACCACGATGTGGTCGATTTGCGTCCACTGCTGGCCCGAGACTGGTGGGCGCCAAGTCACTGGTTTGCGGGTGCTGTGTCGAAACTTAGTACTCACGAGAAAGAGACGAGCACCTTCACACAGGTGTAGTAACCGCTCACCGTTATCATTACGGGAACGTACGCCATGTTGACCGCCCAGATGAAGCTCATAAGAGGACAATTTTCCAACTTGCATGTTTAGATCACCAGCAAGCACCACAGTATCCATGCTTCTTTTGTAACGAAGATCGTTAAGTTTGTGATAGAAATCATCTTTCACCGAATCAGGGATGCGGTTTGTGGGGGAGTAAGCCGCAATGACAAACAGGCACCGTTTGTCCTCGCGCGACTTCGAAGTCTGGACCGAGCCAGCCAACCTAACGGCGCACATCCGGCTGTTGCCTGCAATCCAGTCGATCAGGGCAACTTCAGCCCGTGACTCAAAACAATGTCAACGCCAGTTGGACCCGCATTTGAAGCTGCATCGTCGCCAGACAGGCGCAATGAGAATGTGCCGCCAGTGTCGCATGTGTGGGATCGCAGAGTAACCACGGAGCTCGAATCTTGCAGGCGGGTTTTTGATAAACAGCAAATATTGATCTAGAGGGTCTCGATTGTTCGGGTGAGTGCTGCCTGTTGGCCAATGCGTAGCAAAGTGCGCACGTTGAGGCATGCCAGTCTTAGCGAGGATCGAGGACTCGAATGGGCAACGGAGGAACTGACGTTGTCCGCTTGGTTTAACATGGAATACTCGACTGGATTGGAGCGACGCCCTGCGGTTGTGTGTGAGTCGAAACTAGCAGACAACCGATTGTTCAAACAAGGTGGGGGAGGGCCAAGAATTGGGGGATTGAAAACGGGGGGATAAAAAATGAAGTTGCAACGGGACGCTTAGGATGAAAAAGCGCAAGTGGGGGAATAAGAAGGCGGGAAGTCCTGAGCAGTAGCATCCAAACCCCTATCCACCCTACTCGATGCAGCAGATAGGACACCGTTTATTATCCTCTGCGACGGCCAGAGCATTAAGAGATTATTAGAAGAAATGGTCATGTTGTATTGCGTGGGCATGATACTGTCAGGTTGCCCAGGCGATTAGGGTTCTCAACCAAAGCCTCTGGTTCAAAAACCTTGCTGCAAGGCAGCGTTTTTGGCATTGAACTACAGAGAGCCCGTTTTATGGAGTAAGGAGCCACCCTCACTCCAACCCCCAATCTGGAGGGCCAGGAGGCTGAGTTCGTCTGGCCTCTAACCATTGACCAATGTGGTCTGAGTGGCTCTGAAGGTGCAAAAAACACTACCCAGCATAGCTCCATGGATCACTGAGGCACACAAACCATCGCACCACGTTAAGGTCCAGTCTCATCGCAATGAGGGGTTTCATTTAGTGCTGTGATCAACGGTTTGAGCTCCAGGACTATATGAGAAACAAATTGATATTAGTCGTTTTTTTGTCACGAAATTGCATTGAACAAACCGTCTTATCCTTGTATGGGCTCCTTAATCAGTTTAAGCCCGAGCTGAGGGTCACATTTTGAGCGCAGTGGACTCCAATTAAGGTATCTACCATTATCGAGATGGAGTCTGTGTACACAGCCTGTCGCGTTAGTTCCCTAGGTTCATGCCATACTACTTACTATGTATTCTTCCGTACCGATTACTCCCAGCGGATGTATGCTCACCAATAAATTTAAAGTTCGAATTTGTACATAGGCAGTTTATGAGTTGAAGGTGGTTTGGTGTTGTTCCTCCAAACCCTGACACCCAATAACCCGTTTTGTCCTCCTTTGTACTCATCAGCTCGCGATAGCATGAGCTGGGGTGAAACTCGGTGTCCAGTGGTTAAAGGCTGACGTCTTGATCACTCTGGCTCCAAGAGAAATAAATGGTATATTCCTTGATGATGCGAGAAGCTGTTCCCTAGTAGGAACAGATCAATTAATGGTACAACTTTTCTATGATATTGCATCAATACGCTTTCAGAAATAAACATGTGCGCAATTTCAAGTTAGGTAACACAAAGTAATCAGAATGGTTCTGCTATTTTTTGTGTCATTGAACCAAGATTCTTCACTATCACATGACAGACGTTTGGACCAAGAAAAAACGAAATGAAAAGGGGCTGTTGTCCGAAATGTTATGTGTATGTGTTTCGAAAATTTATTCAGGCACCATCGATACCTTTTTCGAAAGCGTTGTCTAGGGACTGTGATGTCCCGAACATATTAACTGCGTTTTGGACAGTTAACTGCTTACTAATCACAAGCCTAAAATTGTAAACTATATAGCATGTTCTGATATTATTTGGAAGTTCGCTCCAAATCTTTGACTGATGGGTTAGAAGGAAACGTTCTTTGCTTCTCGTAGTAAATCTTGAGATCATGACCTTTATCGTTTTGTTACGGATTGGATATTTACTGTTTAAAGATATGTGAACACCGTTATCAAATCTGCGGATTTGACGGTTTATGATTCTATAATAAAACATGATATATGCTTTATTCTCTGATGCTAATCTGGGTCAAATCCGACTTTATCACGTCGCTCTCTGTATGTCCACTTTGAGGAATATCCACTTAGCTTTTTCGTGAAGCGTTTCTGGACCTTCTCAAGAACATGCTGGTCAGATTTCTGCCGATTAGACTGGACCATTGAATAGTACTCCATACATGGCTATACATACGCTTTGTAAAGCGATATTCGAGGTTCCGTGAGATAAAAATGATGGCAGATGTAACCGATGGCTTTTGAAACTTGAAAGTTACAATGTTCCGAAAAGTTAAACGTGACTAAATATCGCACGCCCAAGTCGCGAACTGCTGTGCATTGCGAGATATATGCGTCTTGTAGTAATAAACTGTCTGGCGGTACTTGGCATTTGTACGACACTTGTCCACTGCAAATGACTACTGCCACAGTTGGCACCAGCATTCAAGAGCAGATAGGTCATCCTGAATGAGACATACGGCTTCCTGAATATTTGCACGTGGTTGTGAGTAGATAACTTTAATGTCACCAGCAAAGATAAATTCAACACCATTTCGTATTTTCTGGAATATATCGCTAATATAAATTAGAAAAAGAACAGGATCAAGAATACTCCATTGAATCACTCCACTAGTGGTTGCTTTCGGTTTAGAGAAATAGTCGCCTATGCGCACCACCTGCTGTCTACCAATTAGATATGAAGACAGCCAAGAGAACATCGGTTCACCAATGCCTATATCCTTTAGTTTGATTAGTAACCTTCTGTGAGGCACTCTGTCAAAGGCTTTTTGCATATCCAGGAACAGGATTACGACACTGTTTCCGTTGTCAATGGCAGTCGTTGTGTGGTTTAAATAGTCAGCCTGGCATGTTGCGCAGGATCGACTTACACGAAGTCGTGCTGCGAATTGCTGATAATGTTATCGTGGTTCAAGACTATAAATAGTTCATGTTTCAGTATCCTTTCCATTAGTCTTGATACGATGGGTGTGTGATTGATGGGACGAAAGTTTTTAACCTCGTGGGCAGCGCCATTTTATGTCGCGGGATAACGACAAGTTTTCCATTGACTAGGGTATACTCCATTTTTAAAAGAGTGTAAAGAGGTTGAGAAAAAGCAGAAGGAAGTCACTACCACTGCTTTTTATTAACCAAGAGAGGATGTCATCAGGTCCTGCGCACCTTGAAGAGTATAAGCGAGAGTCTTGGCCAGTGCTTTCCGCTGTAGTAAATTCCACTGTGCATAGACCTTTATTGTCGTGCGGCATGATAAGTGTTGGTGTGTCTGGTGATTCATTGACCATTGATTCGGCAAAATAAACACTGAAAACTGGTGCGTCGTAGTATGTTCCATCAGGCGTGGCGATAAAATTTAAACTGTTGCTGCAACGCGAACCCCGGGCACGGAATAGTTTGGCTAGCTCAGCTGCTTTTATAGGGTTGTTCAGAGCTTTATACTCTTCTAGAATGAGAGCTTTTCACTTTAATGTCTTTGTACTTTGACGATCTTGAACTGTTGTAATAATGGCGCAAAGTCGGCAGTTAATCTGAATTTCTGCCGAATCTTATGAAACTTTCGTACTGCCTTCAACGCCTTGCGATCGGATTTATGTTTAGTTTGGTAAGCACACTTTAGTGGTATTGCTGAATCGATACAGAAGCCAATACAATAAAACTGGTCCGTCGCTTGTTGACGACATGAAGAAAGAAAGAAGTTATCCCAATTCATCGAACGAACCAGGTCCTTGAAAGAGTTCCAGTTGACGGAACTGAACAGATCATAATACATCGTGTTCTATACATCGGCCATGCGTAGCCTTAGGCGGCATTTGATCACGCGATGATCGCTCCCCGGAAATTCAGCAAGAACGTTAACACTGATTGCAGGTATGCCCAATGAAAAAGTTAGATCCAGAGTACTTTTATCTCTGTTAGATTGAGAGGCGTGTTGCTGCCAGCCATTCATTTGGACACAAGCGATAAGATTTTGGCATTTCTAAGAAGCGGTTTCCATGGGTCATGAAATCGAAGGCAGATTGAAATCACCTCCAATAATGGAGACATTATAGTGTTGCTCATCCCAACACTGGCACATCCAATAATGTGCATTCAAATGCAAGCGTCAAAAGTTCTAGGTCTTCTTGGCTGCAGTTTGGGGCGCTGTATATATATCCCATAAGCAGCTGCTGCTGATTAACGGATATCGCAAACCATAGTGATTCCTGGACATCGTTCAACACTGGGTTCTCGAATGTTGCTGCTGTGAGCGAGTTTTTTAGATAAATTACACAGCCACCACCTCGACTACTAGGCCGATTTCTCATAAACTTGTCATATCTGAACATAGATAATTGATTGCCAGACATGTCATCATGGCACGAAGATTCAGTTATTAATTTGAGATCAGTATTGTTCACCATAAAAAATGATCATACTGTATGAATCTTAGAGTGAAGAGAACGAATGTTTATCAAAAATACTGAGGTAGATGGGAGATATGAGGGAGATTTTTTAGGCTGTGTTATAAACACTTGGGTTTCAAGCTGTTTACCTGGACCCAGGCTAAACATTGTTGAAACAGGGTGTATTTCCAATGGTGGAAAATGATCTGGTGGTGACCACAGCGGATGGGGTTGCGATTGAGTATGTACCTCTAGAAAATGGTCCGAGGAAAAGAGTCCAGGATTGTTGTAATAGCTTATGGAAGCTGGCAAGTTATGTCATCTGCATCATGTCACTAATACGCTGTTACTAACGTAAAGCAATGATAGGAGTCAGTATATATATATATATATATATATATATATATATATATATATATTTATTTATTTATTCACAGTCTGTTAACAGACATTGTGCCATCAGAACCATGGCAGAAGTAAAAGGTGGAGAAGATGGGAACACTAATGCGATTAAAAAATATGGGAAACGATTTTTTTGGCTTTACACACGCCATTTTGTATTTTTTGTTTTGTGAGTTTTTGTGTGTATCAAAGGGATGATGAAATTGCGGAACAACATTGCCGCCACTGATGTCTGTTGCGGGCCATGACGTCCAATGTTTCCAGCCACTGCAATTCAGCATCTCGTGGTCCCCAACCTGGAAGTGGACTGGTCCAACTGCTGCCAAACTTGAGGTCGCCTTTTGTTCGTCGCAATCAGCCGACAATTCAGATATGTCGACCAGCTGTCCGGAAAAGCACCAGACGGCCGTTTCGCCCTATTGGGGCTCATCAGTGGTGCGCATCCTTCGGTCCTCTGCGGAGGTCGCCTTCTTCATACTCCTTCTCCACGTCATCGGCTGTCCACCGCGGCACTTTTTCCAATCGCTCCCTGGGAGTGCAAATAGCGCTCGACGTGGAAGGCGATGGGCTGGCATGCGCAGAACATGCCCGAGCCAGCGCATGCGATGTCGGAGAATAACGTCTTGAAGACTGGCACTATTCGCTCCAAGCACGCGGTCTCTCACCTCTGTGTTGCTTACGTGGTGTTGCCACCACACCCTAGCAATCCTTCGTAGACAGCGATTATCAAAGACTGATAGCCGCTTCATATCTTCCGAGCGAATAGGCCAAGTCTCACAGCCGTACAAGAGTACTGCACAGACGGAAGCATTGTACACCCTGCCCTTGAGCTTGAGACTGACATCACGACGACGCCATAGATGTCTCAGTTTGATGAATGCAAGGCGGGCCTTTGCAATCCGTTGTGAGACTTCATCTCCAACACCGCCACCAGCCGTGATGCAACTCCCTAGATAAGTAAAGCAAGGGACTTGCTCCAGAACATGTCCAGCAATGGTGAGCGCGGGTTCAGGCACCTGCCAATCCTGGAGCAGCGTTTTACATTTTCCCGGAGTGAAGCATAGGCCGTACTTAGACGCCTCCATCGCCAAGCGGTCCAGAGCGTTCTGGACGGATTGTGGGTCGTCCACCAGCAAGGGGATATCATCGGCGTAGTCCAAGTCCGTGAGTCTGTCTCCAGGGAGGAGATCAACACCGCAGTCCTGGACACCTTCCAGTGCTCTTTGGAGAACATCTTCGATGGCGAAATCGAAGAGGAAAGGTGAAATAGGGCAACCTTGGCGAACACCGCTGGTCACAGCGAATGAAGAGGAGTGCGTGCCGTAAGCCCTAACTTTGCCCGACGTGTGACTGTAAAGTACTTTCAGGATGGTTACAAACTTGTCGGGCACACCTTTCTTCAGTAAACAGTTCCACAACACAGATCTATCTACTGAATCAAATGCCGCTCGGATGTCCAAAAACACTACGATTGTTGGCCGCCGGTGGATGTGACGAAGTTCGAGAACTTGCCGAAGCGTGAAGATTTGGTCGATGCAGCCGCGGTCTGGACGAAATCCGGCTTGTTCTTCTCGGGACAACTCCTCTCTAGTCGTTGAAAGCCTGCCAAGTAGGACCGACACGAAGATTTTGGATGCGACAGAGATTAGCGAGATTCCGCGGTAGTTGCAGCAATCGGCGCGGGAACCCTTCTTGTGAATCGGGACAATGACCGATTCTCCCCATGAGCTCGGAACCTTCTCCTCAGTCCAAACTTTCGTGAACAGCGATAGGATTTCTCTGATAAGTACACTCCCACCATCTTTGAATAGAGCTGGTGGTAGGTTGTCGGGACCCGAAGCTTTGTGGCGTTTCAAAGATTGGACTACATTTCGAATCTCTGCTTCATTTGGGGGGGGGCTGTGGAGACAGGCCAAGCATCATACATTGGGGCTGGAGGTGTCGCAGGGGACTGTGTTGGGTGGTTGAATTGAAGAGCGAAATGCTCTGACCAGCGACCCAATCGTCTGTGAAGGTTGGTGATCTTCGTGCCGTCTGCCTCGCAACTCGTCTGGCTGATGACATGGAAATTGCAACCATTGGTCCTGATGATATAAAACAGACGGCGGAAGTTGCCAGCTGATGCAGCGGCTTCCATCTCACCAGCTTGTTTTGACCACCAAGATTCACGATCAGAGCGAAGGCTTGCTTTCAGCTGTTGCGTAATAGACCGGCGGTGTTCGTTGTACTCTGCGCCAGCAGGCACCGCCCGTCGACGATCCAGCAATTCTGATGATCTTCCCGAGATCCAGCATTTGGGAGTGGAGCGAGTGAGGCCACAGCTGGACAAACCGGCCGACAACAAGGCTTGTTGGAGACTTGACCAGTGTTGATCAACATCCAGAGTGTGAGAGAGAGGGAGCTTTTCGCGAAGCTTTTGTTGATAATCTCTCTTCACCATTGGGTCCTCCAACTTGTAGGCGTTCAGTCGGGTGTGTTTTGACCTAGGTGAACCACCAAAACGCATGCAAACGGTCGCACACACCAGTGCATGATCGGTGTCGACGCATGTTGACCAAAATGATCGGCAGTCGCGTACACTGCCGCGCCACCTGCGACTTATAGCTATGTGGTCAATCTGTGACCACCGCTTGGTTGATGATGAGGGGCGCCAAGTGGCGTACTGGCGTCCAGGATGACGAAAGCTGGTGCTGGAGAGGAATAGTTGATGATCAGCACAAAGACTGAGCAGTCTCTCTCCATTGTCTGATCGAACATCATCATATCCATGCGGTCCTCCGAGGTGGCGCTCACATGGCAGCAGACGACCGACACGCGCGTTGAAGTCACCTGCCAAAACAATGATGTCTGTTTTAGGAGCCCTTAGGAGCAGCTCATGAAGGTTCTGGTAGAACTGGTCTTTGACGATGTCTGAGCTACAGTCAGTGGGCGCGTAGACAGAGATCACGAAGAGAGCACGCTTTTCGACTCGACGTCTGCTGACCTCACAAGAGCGATGGAGCCTCATCGCACAAAGGCGGCTATTGATCGGAATCCAATCAATCAAAGCAGTCTCGACTCTAGCATTGAGGGCGATTCCAACACCAGCTTGCCCAGATGCGGCAGACTCGGCGTCACCAGAGAGGCGGAGATGGAACCGGGTGCGTGGGTGGAGCGGTGACACCAGCTGGTAGACCGAGTTAGAGTCCTAGAGTCGTGTTTCAGTCAGGCAGCAGATATCAATTCCAAGGGTCTCTAGCGTGCGTGCAACTCCAGCTTGCTGACCGATCTGCAGTAATGTGCGTACGTTAGAAGCTGCAAGTTTGAACTGCGTTCCGGGTTGCAGGAGCGAAGATGGGCGACTTTGGGACCGGCAACTCTCTGTTGAGTACTGTGTGGTTGAGTTGGCAGATGTCACGGGAACAGGTTCATCAGTGTAGGTGGGATTGATCGTTGTAGAGGAATCAGGTAAAAATGGGTGTGAATGGTACACGGGAAGGGTAGGTAAAATGGTGGCGTGTGCTTGTGCAGTTTGCATAGTAACATGAGTGAATAGCATAATATCAGCAAGACAGCGGGTGAATGGTTGTGTTGTAAGTCCATGGTTCGTCAGTGGGCCAGATACTACCCGGTTGCCCAGGCCGAAGTAGAGGGTTGTCTTAGGGGGCCCCACCCCGAGCCTTTGATCAAGGATCTAACCTACAAGGCAGCAGGGCGATATGAGGGTATCGCAACCCGTTGGGAGCCGGTGACCAAACAAATGGTTCATACGCCTTTAGGACCGCATAGGACCAGGGGCCCAACGCACCCTTGAATTACAATGCCACTCAGAGAGAGGCAAGGGGCAGTGACTTTATTTAGTGGCGAGTCACATCCGCCACGTCACAGTGTTATTAAGCGGACATATGTGGCTTTTTATAGGGAGAACGCTTGCCAGGCGAAAACCCAGTGGGTAGCTGTCATTTCCATCCGTGGGTAAAATCCGCTTACTTGCTCCCGGGATACAAGATTTCACTATACGCGGTGGCGGCACACTCATGTCAATCTATATACCACCATCAGCATAATCCGTGTGGTTCGTTGATGGAATCGGAAAGTCGTGGTACTCAATTACACCCTATGTAATGTGCCAATATGGCGGCACGTCTTCCATAACTTAATCACCAATGGATGTACGTATCTGAACAAAATGACAATACAGAGTCGCCCAATTACTTGCGATAAATCTTGGTCAACCGTCCTTTTACTATTGATCAATTTGACCGGACCCATCGATATTCTCAGTGAGCTTGGACACTGACCAGAGCAGAATTTAGATGTGACATGACAGTTCGAGGTTTGAGGTAGCGGTTTCGCATGCAATTGGGACTTAGCAGGTAAAGCAGTTGTTATTCGCTGATCCACATTGTTGTCACTTCGCATGCAGTAAACAGCATTAGGAAACCCGATGTGACTACCAGAACTGATTATCCAAGAGGAAACACCATCCACATCACTAATTTTGTGGATTGTAGTCGTTTTGGGCTTCGTCGGCTTATCATGCTTAGCCGTGAACCTTCAGTATGGTGGAAGTCCTCCAGTAACCAATTTTCCATCTAACGTTCATCTTAACTCCGAAGTGCGAGAATTAGATGTTCTACCAGACACAGCATCTAACGCAATAGAGCGACCAGCATATTCGTGTGATCTATTGGGAATTACAAAAATCACTTTATTATTCATTGCTTTGCCCCTATTTCCAGCGAGCGGAGTATTCTTTTCTGATTTGTGGTGCCCACTAAGTGGAGCCATATCAACTGGATGCGGGGCGTCAGATGGCGGTTTGGTATTCTAGTTTACCTCAGACTTTTGCCTGCTTACCCCTCGTTCTAGCTGGGTTTTGTTCATAATGTTCAAATGTTTAAAAGTCACATTAAACACAAGGAGATTGCGCTTTTGAATGAATTGTTTATCAAAAGTTCATATTGAAACTGCAAATGTCTGGGGCACGCGTGACGCATTACATTTTTGCGTATTCTAATACAGCTAGACCAGCAGTATTGCATAACGCATGCAGTGAGATGCACTTTCTGGAAACTTTTTAATGGTAAATTGTCTGGCACATAAAAGACTACCGCATTGCGTATACAGCGTACTCAATTGTGTACTTCGGTCGAAATGGGGTCTGTCAGTACACTGCATTTCGTAAGGTTCATCTCATCTATATTTGAGCCCGGTTCAAATATGACAGCTAGAATCTGCAAAGATTGCAATATTGATGTGAGCACGTCGACGTTTAATGCGAGTTCAGCGTATGCAGTTTCAGCTACGGATGGACATTTTATAGGTGACTTTCTCAGGTCAGCATATAGTCCAAAGGGAATTTCCCACAGCACCTACACTGTTTTGGGTATTTTATTTTTCCAGTTGTTGTGCCAACTACCTTAGTTTCTCGTCTCAGCTTTTGAACTAAAATGAAAGCATCCTGGCCTATAATACTTTTCTTCCTCATCTAGCCTGTTTTTACTGTAAACATGATAATGAAACCGAAATAAGATACACTGAAGCAGAATCAGTGGAGCTAAGACAATGGGTGTTAGCTGCTGATATTTAACTAGACATCTACTTCTACTATAATCCTGGTAAAATGGCAACTCCCAGAAACTGGGCGATTTAGTTTGATCAAAGCAGAAAGAAGGCACAGATTGCGATAGGTTAACATTTCGATTGTTCTCGTCAGTCGCATACACAATACAAGCAGAAACACATACACAATTATATACATGACAAAAAATTGGCAAACCAATCAAAACGTAGAATCAAGTCCAAGGCAATCGGATTGATTGCCTCAAGAGTTTCTGTGCACATAGCACTGGTTGATAAGCCCTGAGTAGCAAAGCTTCACTGATTGCCAACATTATCGGATTCCGGTTACGTAATAGCACTTTGAACGTAGTCTTGGGGTCCACATTGTGACCAGTTGTTACGAGGTGCTTAGTGATAGAGGATGACAGAATCCGGTTCATTCTGGGGGGCGCTCCATTTTGTTGCGTCATCATTTGCTCTACCCACTTTGGCAAGTGTTCAGCCACCCTCTGAGCCAACCGACGGTTAGTCCTGCCTATGTAAACGTCACTGCAACTGCAGGTGAACTGATAGACCACATGTGAGGGCGAACTAGCCGAAGAGTAGCTCTGACGGTCATGAAGAACAAGTTTTCGAGTCGTGTGCATGAGACGCAACTGTGCAGTCGTGTACGTGCGCGTTAGAGCGGACCTGAGCTTGTGTCCGATGTCGTTTGCCACCTGGTCTCCCTTGAAGGGCAGGAACAGATAAACAGCTTTTTTCTCTGCCGTTAACACCGGCAGTTTCTTTTTGGGGAGTCTGCTGTGCACTTGGATGAACTTTTCAGGATAACCATTTGCCACCAAGGTCCTATGCAGAAACTTCTCTTCGGCTTCCAGTGTATCCGGACTACAAATACGTCTGGTCCTGTAGAACAGCGTTTTCACTAGGCCGCGTTTGTATGCAACCGGGGCAAAACTGGAAAAGTGAAGGTACTGCCAACTCCAGGTTGCCTTGCGGTAAACGGTGCGCTGCAATGTACCTCCGTCCCGCCTCTTAATGAGGATATCCAAAAATGCCAGGGAGCCGTGTTGCTCCATCTCGTGAGAGACTGATAAGTTGGGGTGAATTGAATTTAGAGTGGTTAACAGGCGAGTAAAATGTTCGCTGTTGGTGAACACCAGAATGTCATCTACATACCTTTTGTATAACGTTGCTTCACCAATACTGGCAGCGACTTGCCTTTCGATCAAGCCTAGAAAGATATCTGCCAAGGCCGGTCCCAGAGGGCTACCCATGGCGACTCCGTCGATTTGCTTGTATGCTCTCCTCTCAAACTCAAAACGTACATTCTCTGTACACAGTAGAATCATATCCCGCAAATAGTTTGAAACGAAAAGAATGCAACATAATGAACTATTTGAATATCCGAATTCGAGTTGCACACCCCGTTACTTTGCAAACGCGAGCTCTCCACTAATTCCAAACGTGTTATTGGCTCACCGTTCCATTGACCCATCGGTTAGCAGTCGGGTCAACACAGGCGTTCCTGACTTTCCTCGTGACAGGTCACAATCGGTTGCAGGTGAATCCAGACAGGTTTTGGAGCGAAGCACAGGCTATCGATCTGGTCAGAGCGCCTCTTGGTGTGTCACTGGTTGTGTGTGACCAGTAGGTTGATTTTAGGTATCAGCCTCAGTGACTGCGACTCAACCGAAAGATTAGCAGTAAATCCCTTATAATGCTGCCTGTATTTGCCTTACGTAGCTACCGATAAAAGCAGTCGTGTAGTTGTTAGAGAGCCCTTATGTTGACCTTCCAAAAAAGGTCCATTTGTGGTGTTCGATTCAAACCGAAAGAAATTCCCCGTGTATACCTCCACAAAGAAAACGGGAGATAGTCCTCTGTAATGTGTGGATTCGATATACACTGCGCGTTGAAAGAGCACGTCGAGGGCGATCAAGTGAGTGTATGCAGGCTGCATTACGATGAACATTGGAGGCACGGTAGCAGCTAATCCAAGAAAGCTAGAACTTTCCGACTAGCAAGTCAAGTCACGTCACTGAAGCTTGGCCCAGCGGTAAAGAATCCAGTTGGATTTGGAATACCCGTTGTGTGTTTGTATTGCGACACTCAATCTCTTTCCAGTGTCTGAGTATCTGTCTGATCGACACATTATGGGCTCTCTTCGTCCGCCGGAATTTGATCACAGATGGGAAAACGATGCTGATATATATGGTTGGTTGCATCCGGTTTCAGATTTGCCTGTCACTGTGGCCAGCCACAGGACGCCTGAACCTACAGATGGACAGTGGGTGGCTTGCGCTGCACCACCCACAGCTCCATCCACACACCCCATATCCAGTGTAAACCCGAAGGAATAAGACCGGGAGGCATGTGGATGGGAGCCACGCTTCATCAATGGAGCCGGTCCACAATCCTTTACAGGCAAACACAAGCACGCTGTATTTGGGAATCAAGCAGACACACAAGGCGGTTGCTGGACCGTAGTCCGCTCCACATTGAGTGCATAGAACCACTCTTTGATCCTATTACGGCCACAAGAACCGTGCACCCCGTCTCCTCCAGCAACGACCAACTGTCTCCTAGAGCCAGTATGGACGAGGTAGTGGGCAATAGACAGGTAGGCACCTTGTCAACATGCACATCAAGCGCAGCCATATATATATATATATATATATATATATATATATATATATATATATATTCAACAGGGCCAATGGTACAATTGGCGTAGTGCCACGACGTATGGAAAATAAAATAAACATACGAAGATGGAGGGGGGAAACGATGTTCTTGGGCATATTGAGTCATAAAAAGTTCGCCATTTCTTGCTATTTCCAAGAGCGTTTCCAGCCATGTGTGTTCTGCATCCAGCCAGGGAGCCGAGAGCGCTTGACCACGGCTAATTTTGACGTTATCTCCTCCATGCTCCTGGCCCAAGTCATGCGTTGCCCACATTGATTTCGCTTCCAGTCGACGTCTGCGTGCGCGAGGAAGGCACGACGAAGTAAACGGTGAGTAGGCATGCGGAGAACGTGCCAAAGCCACTGAAGTTTGCGCAGAGAAATTATACTGCTCAGTGGCCAGCAAAGTCTGTCTGATCTGAAAATCCTTCGTCGAATATCTTCATTCCTAGTTTGATGTTGGCATCGCACACCAGCAGTTGTCCGAAGGCAGCGGTGATCAAAAACAGACAGCCTCTCAACATTCTTCGCGCGAACAGGCCAAGCATCGCAGCCATAGAGGAGAACCGCTTTCACTGTGGCATTGTAAACTCGGCCCTTCAGAGCTAGACTCAGATTACTTCGACTCCAGAGATGGCGGAGACGCGCAAAGAGACATCATCCGTTAAACCTTTAGCGCTGAGGCAACTTCCGAGGTAAAGGAACTTGTTGTCCGGGCGAAAGTAAGAATTGCTTTGGAGATTCACTATTTTAGCGATTAATCGATTATTAACGATTATCGCATCTATTTCGAATGTTCCGGAATGTTCTTCTCCTGCATGTGATTAAAAGCCACCTGACACCTCGGCAAATGAAATGGGGAACCACTAACCTTGGTAGTTGACCTTTCAATTCTAGAAGTCGAAGGTCAGTAGAGACCTGTAAATACAGCCAAGGTCCGCAGTCATTGTACAGTGTTCATTGACGGCGATTAACACGTTATTTTGTCAAGGGCATTGGCGTTTTGCTTTTTCCTCCGGTTGGGCTAGACGTGTTGTGGAGCAGTAAATTGTTATTTTTGAAATTGCGTCTAGTGAGAAGATTATAACAAATGGCGACGGAGAAAATTGGAAATGTGATGAATTTTTCTGCCGGACAATTTCAAAAGCTGCTTTTACAACAGCAAGCTCAAATGGAGGCGCAAATGAAAATGATTGGAAATCTGACACAATGCCTGAGTTTGCAGACAAAAGGAGCAGCGGCACGTGACACGCAGACGAGTTCTGTCGATCTTCTCACGAACGCCATCACTGAATTCAATTACGATGCGGATTCTGGATGCACCTTCGAAGCGTGGTTCAAGCGCTGGGAAGACATGTTCCAGACGGACTTCATTCGTCAAGACGACTCCTGGAATGTGCGATTGATACTCCGCAAGCTTGGAATAAGTGAACATTCAAGGTTCATTTACCACATTTTGCCCAAACAGCCGAATGATCTTACTTTTGACGAAACAGTGTCGCGGTTGAAGGAAATTTTTGGTGAGTCGGTACCTTTGTTTAGTATTCGCTATCAATGCCTGAAAATGTTCAAACAGGAAGCTGACGACTTTGGAGCCTTAAGAGACATGATTAACCGTGAGTGTGAACGTTTCAAACTACGCTCTTTAACGGACAATCAGTTTAAGTGTCTCATTTTCGTCAGTGCTCTACAATCGCCCAGTGATGCTGAGATCCGAACGCTGCTTTTAGATAAGCTGGAGCAGGATCCTGATCTGACACTGAAGGCCCTCGTAAGCAAATGCAAACGGCTGCTCACTCTAAAACACGACACTGCCATGGTCGAACGGAATGGTCTCGCACCAGCAGATACCGTGCAACACGTGAAAAAAAGAAGGACTGCCAACGCAAGCAAACCCTTCAAGAAGCATACCAACAAACCGCCCACAGCATGCTGGTCATGCGGCGAATGGCATTTCGCCCGCTTTTGTCCCTTCAAACGTCATATTTGTCAAACGTGCCATAAGCGTGGGCATAAAGAGGAATTCTGCAGTCAGGTCCGGTCGAAGAATGTGAAGAAGTCTTATCGAAAGGGGAATTCTAGAAAGCGGAGCGCCGAGTCTCTGTCCATAGTTGCCACATTCCAAAGCGAGTGTAAACCGAGGCGACGATTTATCAGTGTGTTGATCAATGCGATCCCAACGAAGCTGCAATTTGACACGGCCTCGGACATCACTATTATTTCCAGGAGCACATGGAATCATATGAAGAGGCCGAAGATGGTCGAGTCTCAGAAAGTTGCACATAGTTCATCCGACGGTGTGTTAAACTTAGTGGGCGAACTCAATTGCAAGTTGCTTTCCAAGGTGTGGAAAAGTCGGGAACATGCTACATTTCAGACCGGCCGAATTTGAATCTTCTTGGCCTCGACTGGATTGAAAAGTTGAATCTCCTCGATGTTCCCTTGAATCAGATCTGCAACCGAGTTCGAACAAGTCCAGACCCATCATCAGTCCGTCGAAGACATGACACGTACCCTGAAGCGAAAATTTGCTTCTATCTTTCAGGATGGCTTGGGCCATTGTACAAAATTCAAAGCAACGCTTAACTTGCGACCAGGTGCTAAACTAGTGTTCAAGTCCAAAATACCGGTACCATATGCATCCATGTCAACCGTTGAGCAAGAGCTCGATCGACTGGAACGTGCCGGAGTCATCACAGCCGTCAACTACTCATCATGGGCTGCACTTATTGTCGCAGTGAAGAAAGCAAATGGCAAGGTACGCGTTTGCGCTGACTTTTCAACTGGCCTCAACGCCGCGCTGGACGACCACCAGTACCCATTACCTGTACCGGAGGATATCTTTGCAAAGTTGAATGGTGGTAAGTACTTTGCTAAGCTTGATCTATCCGATGCTTATCTGCAAGTGGATGTTGACGATGTCTCGAGGGAGTTGTTGACGATCAACACTCATCGTGGGCTATTCCAATACAACCGCTTGCCATTTGGTGTGAAAACGGCGCCAGCCATCTTCCAACAGTTGATGGACACCATGCTAGCGGGCGTTTCTGGAACCGCTGCATATCTGGATGATATCATAGTGATGAGCCGAACACCGGAAGAACTGTTTAACCGACTGGATGAAGTGCTTGGTTGCATACAGTCGTACGGTTTCCGGATCCGTGAGGATAAATGCACATTTTCACGCCGATTATCAAATACCTCGGTTTTATCCTCGAAAAGGATGGACGTCGACCAGACCCGGAAAATATAGAAGCCATTAGAAAAATGCCTCCACCAACAGATGTACAGTCCTTGCGTTCCTTTTGTGAGCTCATCAGCCACTACAGCGCATTCTTGCCTGAGATGCACCGCCTGCGTGCCCCGTTAAACAAACTACTAGCCAAAGGCCAAAGATGTAACTGGACATCAGAATGCCTTCGAACGCATCAAGTCACTGCTGTCCTCAAACTTGCTTTTGACTCATTTTGACCCCTCCAAAGAGATTGTCTCGGCCACAGATGCATCAAGCCATGGGATTGGTGCGGTAATATCACACACCTACGCCGATGGATCTCAGAAGGCAATCGCCCATGCCGCCAGAACACTTACGAAGGCCGAGAAGAATTACAGCCAGATTGAGAAAGAAGCATTGGCCATAGTGTACGCAGTCAAGAAATTTCACAAAATGCTATACGGCCGCCGTTTCAAGCTTCTGACAGATCACAAGCCCTTGCTGGCTATCTTTGGTTCGAAAAAGGGCATTCCGGCCTACACAGCCAACCGGCTACAACGTTGGGCTCTTACCTTAATGGGGTATGATTTTGAGATCCAATACCAGTCGACAGTTTCCATTGGCCAAGCGGATGCACTGTCACGCCTAATTGATGCCCGCCAGCAAGAACATGAGGACACAATCATTGCCTCGGTCGAGATTGAACCTGACGTCAACTTTCTGGTAACTGATGCATTGCACGGTCTACCAGTTACCGCAGAAGCTGTACGAACCGAAACGCTTCGGGACCCAATACTCAAGAAGGTTACACGATTTCACAAAACAAGTTGGCCACGTTCATGTCCATCTGCCGAGTTGCAACAGTACTTCCAGAGGAGACACTCGCTCTCTATTGTAAACGACTGCATACTATTTTCGGAAAGAGTGGTCATCCCCAAGGCACTTCAGGAGCGTCTTATTCGGCAGTTCCACGCCGGGCATCCTGGAATCAACCGGATGAAGGCGCTTGCCAGCAGTTATGTATACTGGCCGTTCATGAACAAACAGCTAGAAGAAATAGGCAAACGCTGCCAACAGTGTGCCAATGTCTTGAAAGCGCCACAAAAATCAGTACTCTATTCATGGCCAAAAGTTACTAAGCCATGGTGCCGCATCCATGTCGACTTTGCGGGACCGATCAACGGCCGAAGTTTCCTCATTATAGTCGATTCATACAGCAAGTGGCCTGAAGTATTTCTTATGGAGAACACAACCATCAATGCCACCATATCGAAACTGCGCCAAACCTTTAGCAGATTCGGCTGTCCTGAGACAATTGTCACCGACAATGGCTCACAATTTACTTCAGCAACGTTTACGGAGTTTTGCAAGCAATGCGCCGTACATCACGTTCGCTCGCCGCCGTTTCACCCACAGTCGAATGGCCAAGCAGAAAGGTTTGTCGATACATTCAAGCGAGCTCTCCACAAATCAAATGGGGAGGGACGTATAGAGGAGGTGGTTGACCGGTTCCTTTTCCTCTACCGATCAACACCGAATCCACAAGCACCAGACGGAGTCTCTCCAGCACAGGCCATGATGAACCGGAAGCTCCGCATGCGTTTCGACGCCATCTGACCGAGCTCGGAGTCCTCTGTTGGTGAAAGGAACCGCAGAATGGAGCAGGAGTTTAATCGGAGGCATGGAGCAAAGAAGCGATCTTTCACGCTTGGACAGAAGGTGCTAGTACATGACTACCGGGAAGGCCATGCGAAATGGACGCCAGGGACGGTCAAAAGCAAGCGCGGAAACGTCATGTATGACGTGATGGTGGGCGAACAGATCTGGCCACGGCATGCAAACCAGTTACGACCCACATCTTGCCAACCAGAACAAGCAAGGCCTACTGACCTGCCGTTCGATTTACTGGTGGAAAGCTTCAACCTGTCGAAGGTAGCAATGGACGACTGCACACAGTCGACCAAAGAATCCAGAACAAGAACATCGGAACAAAGTTCTCGGGCGCTTCTGCCAAGGAAGTGGACCGACGGGCAGAGAACACCGTCCCGAAGACTGCAAGTTAATCCTAGGCTTTCGTCTTGTACCTCGGACGATATCTCAGGGGGGGGAGGTATACGGGAGAAAGTAAGAATTGCCTTGGAAATTCCCTATTTTAGCGATTAATCGATTATTAACGATTATCGCATCGATTTCGAACGTTCCGGAATGTTCTTCTCCTGCATGTGATTAAAAGCCACCTGACACCTCGGCAAATGATATGGGGAACCACTAACCTTGGTAGCTGACCTTCCAATTCTAGAAGTCGAAGGTCAGTAGAGACCTGTAAATACAGCCAAGGTCCGCAGTCGTTGTACAGTGTTCATTGACGGCGATTAACACGTTATTTTGTCAAGGGCATTGGCGTTTTGCTTTTTCCTCCGGTTGGGCTAGACGTGTTGTGGAGCAGTAAATTGTTATTTTTGAAATTGCGTCTAGTGAGAAGATTATAACACTTGTCTGCCACTTCCTTTGAATGACCTAGAAGTATAGGGTCGGGAGCAGCGCCTGGCCAGTCCTGCAGGAAAACCTTGCATTTCGATGTTGCGAAGGTCATTCGGAACTGGGAGACAAACATCTTTAACCTACACAGGACATTTTGGGCGGTCTGTGAGGAAGCGCAGATTACTGCGATGTCGTCTGCATACTCCAGATCTTTAAGCCTGTCCCCCGAAAGCAGCTCGACTCCGCTGAGTTCGCAGTTCTCCAGAGCACTTTCCAAGTTTACGTCTATAGCGAAATTGAACAAGAAAAGGATGCTGGGCAACCCTGTCTCACGCCACTTGTGATACCAAAGGGGGGCGCAAGTCCGCCGTACACCCACACTCGGCCCGAGGTTTGAGAGTAGATGGCTTGAAATAAGATGACATACTTCTCGGGCACTCCCCTTCTCAGTAGACAACTCTAGAGAGCAGCTCTGTCGACTGAGTCAAACGCGGCTCGTATGTCTAAGAAGACAACGATGGTTGACCGGCGTTTTATCCCGAAAATACAGGCCAGAGCAGCACCGGAACGTATGTATGGAGGGAACTGTCCGTACACGCGCGCAATACAAGCAAATCGATAGACGCTCGCATTACAACCAATCAAATGCAAGGTCACATGACTGGCCAACGAGTGCTAAATGGAAGTGTGAGTAGGATAAGCGAATCGAGGGCAAAAACAAAACAAAGGTTTTGAACACGACGCGGTCCCCTCCTCTGTTCGTAAAAGTATAGGCACTACATGTCCATAAACGATCTAATTTAATGTCAGCACCCCGAAGAATTGTCATATGGTGATATCCGTTAAAGCGTATCGGTAGACAAGGCGGCGTATCCGACTGGAACGTCTTAAGTTTGTATAAGTTTTTACAGAGCGCTGTGTTGTAGGTGTGTTCCTCTGTTCAATACCTCCTTGGGAAGGCGCTGTATGCAGCCGTCTTGCATTCGCCTTTGTCCCATCAGCCAACTTGCAAGTTCCTGGCGTGCACACAGATTCAACACGGGTTGGCGGTTCGAATGCATTACCTCTTTTCCGGGAATTGGGTAGTCCCACACGAACAAACATCCCTGGATTATATGTTTTCCCAACGCGTCTATATTTAGCCTAGTCTTTCGTACTCTCTGTAATCGGCGATTTCTTCAGATGTAAAGGCTGCATTTAATCGAGTTCGAACCACTCCACATACTA
Source organism: Dicrocoelium dendriticum (assembly GCA_944474145.2). Classification (NCBI taxonomy): domain Eukaryota; kingdom Metazoa; phylum Platyhelminthes; class Trematoda; order Plagiorchiida; family Dicrocoeliidae; genus Dicrocoelium; species Dicrocoelium dendriticum. Next base: position 42,988,754 of record OX104059.1, on the reverse strand, counting down.
TAACGGCAAAGACCCCCCACCCTTGGAGCTAATGCTGGGGCGAACAATTTGAACTCGATTAAATGCAGCCTCTACATCCGAAGAAACCGCCGATCACAGAGAATACGAAAGACTAGGCTAAATATAAATGCACTGAGAAAACATATCCTCCAGGGACATTTTTCCGTGTGACACTACCCAATTTCCGGAAATGAGGTAATGAATTCGGACCGCCGACCCGTGTGGAATCTGTGTGCACGCCAGCAACTTGCAAGTTGGCTGATGGGACAAAGGTGAATATATATATATATATATATATATATATATATATATATATTCCCCACTGTCTTGTAGGTAAGGCTATTGAGCCAAAGGCTCCGGGTGGAGTCCCTCAAGCAAAACTCCGAAGCACAACGACCACCTTGCGTGCGGTTACCCACCAATGCAATCGTATGCCTGCGCGCAGAGCACTCAGCATCGGGTGCTGGAAGTTGCGCACACTACTGGACCGGAACTCGAGTGAGCACCCCGAGCGACGCACTTCACTGGTCGTTATGGAACTGGCACGCTACAACATTGATATTGCGGCGCTCGGTGAAACGCGGCTCGCTGAGCAAGGTAACTTGCATGAAGAGCAGGTGCTGGCTACAAATTCTACTGGGTGGGCAACGTCATCTCAGCACCACGTTATCATGGGGTCAGATTTGCAATATCCGATAGCCTTCATGGCCAGCTGTTGGGTGAACCAACGGGCATCAACGCGCGACTGATGACTGTTCGCCTACAACTCGGAAGAGGTAAGTTTGCCACCTTTATAAGCACGTACGGTCCAACCATGTGTTATCCTGATGACACGCGTGACCGATTCTACACTCAGCTATCCTCTGTGATACGGTCTGTGCCGAGGAGCGACCGACTATTTCTGCTGGGTGATTTCAACCCGCGCGTTGGGCGTGATGCGTCGGTGTGGACAGATGTTGTCGGTTCGCATGGCATTCGTTCAGCGAATGCGAACGGTGACAGACTGCTCTCACTGTGTGTCACTCACGGCCTGACGATCACGAACACTCGGTTTGCACTGAGTGCGAGTGATGTAGCAACTTGGACGCACCCACGGAGTGGTCACACTCACCTGCTCGACTATGTCATCGTACGTCAGCGTGATATGCTTGAAGTGCGCATGACACGTGTATTGCGTGGATCTGAGTGTGGCACCCATCACAAATTGATGCGGGCCAAACTGTATATATATTTTCATGCATCTGTGTATTGCACTCCCGCCGTGAATCGGCGTAAATTTAACCTTCACTTCCTCGGTACTGTGGGGGAACGTATTGAGCTGGGGAAGGCGATGGCAACGCGCCTGTGTGATGTGGACTGCATAGTCACAGTGGGCGACCTGTGGCACCACATTCGCGATCAAGTGACAGCTGCTGCCGAGGAGACCATCGGGCGTGCAAATTGTAAGCGGCCTGATTGGTTTGATGAGCACAATGCGACGATTGACGCATTGGTGTCGGAGAAGAATGCATCATTTGCTGCACATGTGGCAGACCCCAGTGACTTGGGAAAGAGTAGTCTGTTTCGCAAACGTCGACGGCGACTGACCCGAGAGCTCCGTCGCATTAGAAATGCATGGTGGACGGAGAAGGCGAAGCAGGTGGAATGCTACGCCGAACGCCGCCAACACAAGAGATCCTTAGACTCCTTGAAGACGGTGTATGGACAGAGATTGGAGCCGCTGAGGACACTGATCGATGGTAGTTCAGGTGTTACCTGTACACAGACTGCAGACATAATGCAGATCTGGCGGAAACACTTTGACTGTCTTGAACAACCGTTCAGAGATCGACTGGCCTACATTGAACGGCTTTAAGCAGTTCGGTGTAAAGGTGAGTTTGGAGGACACGCCGACACTGGATGAGACGCAGAGAACACTTGCTCAGCTGCGAAACGGCAAGTATGAGGATGCCGACGGAATCCCGCCTGAAGTAGTGAAACACGGCGGACCCGCGTTGGCAACTGCGCTGCACCACTTGGTGCAACGTGTATGGATTGAGGAGGAGGTGCTTGCTGACCTGAAGGATGCCCTAGTGCTACCATTGTACATGGGCAAAAGGATCAAGCACTGTTGCACGAATTATCATGGCATCAACTTGCTGAGTTGTGGGGGCAAGGTGATGTCCTGAATCCTGCTCAACCGCCTCGTCAGTCAGGTTGTGGAACCTAACGTGACGGAAGAGCAATGTGGATTCCGTTCGGATCGCGGCACTATAGATCTGGTGTTTTCGGCTCGTCAGTTGCATGAGAAGTGCAGAGAACGACACCAGCCATTATAGTCGCTTTTTGTTGATTTCACCAAGGCATTTGATACGGTGAACCGCGAGGCACTGTGGCTGGTGTTGGGTAAGTTTGGTTGCCCGCTGCAGTTTGTAAGTTTAATTGAATGTCTGCACAGTGGTATGCGAGCGAGGGTGCAGCTGAGGGGAGAGACCTCGGATGACTTTGTAGTTGTCTCTGGTGTGAAGCAAGGCTGTGTCTTAGCTCCTGCCCTGTTTAATATATATCTTCATGCCTTGATGTGCTTTTGATGCCGCTTGTGCTTACGGTGTTCGTGTGGAGCACCGTATTGATGGTGCGTCGTTTCGGTGCGAGAACCCTAGTCTATGGGACAGCTATCCGTGGGTTGCTGTTTGCTGACGATTGTGCGTTGTTTGCACAGAGCGCGGCTGAGTTGCATCACGACTAGTGTTCTGGCTTTGACAGCGACCAAATTCGGGCTCACCATCAACACAAGCAAAACTGTCTGTCTCTTTCAGCCTTCACCGGTGGTGCAGTCTTCAATACTCCTAGGAATCAGCATTGGTGCTACAGTCTTGAGAACCACCTCCCGCTTCTGCTACCTTGGGAGTGTAGTTTCGGCTGGCTAGCAACTACACAGTGAGCTGTGTATCCGCGTGTCGAAGGCAGCGGCGGCATTCGAGAAGCTAGAGCACCGAGTTTGGAACAACCATCAGTTTACCATTGGCACGAAGCTGATGGTGTACAAATCCATGATGCGGTCCGTTTTTCTATACAGCAGTGAAACGTAGGCGATGTATCGGCGGGATGTGCGATATCTCGAGCGGTTCCATCAACAGTTTTTGCGACGGATTCTGCGCATCGGATGGGGCAACAGCGTCACTGACACGGAAGTGTTGTGTCGAAGTGGGATGTATGCAGTGGACTGAATACTTTTGCTGAGACAACTGAAGTGGCTTGGTCATGTGAGCCGTATGGATTCAACGCGGATACCGAGCCAACTATTATATGGTCAGCTGAGTATTGGGAAGCGGCATGCTGGGAAACCAAAGTTACGTTTTCAGGACATGATAAAAGTGAGCCTCTCACGTTCTAATCTTGATTGCAGCTCATGGTAATGGAAGGCGGTTGATCGGCGTGCATTGCGCGATCTGATCACGAAGGCAGTTACCGAAGTGCGGGATAAAGACCTCATACATGCAGAGAAGGAGCGGCAAGTGCGGAAGCGGTAAGCGGTGATGAGTTGTACTCTATCGACATCGAGCTCATGGTGCTGTAGCACATGCGGTCGCGAGTGCCTGAGTCAGGCAGGCCTAGTGAGCCATGAGCGAAGCCACTCGGGACCACCCCCGAAGCGACGATCGGTCTTGCAGAGAACGTAGATTGAACCAATGCAGTTTTTGTAGGTACGCTGCATTCAATTTACTAACCCTGTGCTTGCATGCTAAGTCCCTTTATTTCAGGTGGTGAGTTTTCAGTTTTGTCCTAATGATTTTCTTTCTCATGTTATGGTCTGTTTGTACTATCTTCCATAAGCTTGCACACGTTGCTGAAGCTAATTGTAGTTAATTTCGACATCATTTTCCTGTTTGTGGTATTTTCTTAAAATATGTTTTCTGACTTCTTGAACTTATCGCGAATTCGTTCGTAATCATATTTTATACGCTCGTTAAGTGAAGAGTTTGGTCTCCATATCTGTATGCATTCTCCGATTTATTTTATTTCATCTTGTAGTTTCAAGTGGTTGGCTGTTGCTTAATATCCCCGGTTTTGCTGCGTTTGATGTGCATGTTGACAAGGTGCTTACTTGTCTATTACCCACTTCCTCGTCCATACTGGCTCCAGGAGACAGTTGGTCGTTGCTGGATGGGACGGGATGCACGGTCGTTGTGATCGTGCTAGGCTTGAACAGTGGTTCCATGCACTCGGTGTGGAGCGGACTACCGTTCAGCAACCGCCTTGTTTGCACTTGATTCCCCAAATACAGCGTGCTTGTGTTTGACTGTGAAGGAGTGTGGGCCGGCTCCATTGATGAAACGTGGCTCCCATCTGCATGCCTAGTGGTCTTATTCCTTCGGGTTTACAAGGGATAAGGGGTGTGTGGATGGGGCTGTGGGTGGTGCAGCGCAAGCCACCCATGGTCCCTCTGTAGGCGCAGGCGTCCTGTGGCTGACCACAGTGACAGGCAAATCCGAAACCGGATGCCGCCAACCAACCATATATATATGCAACAGTACGAATAGACATAGAGTTATCAGAAACCATTAAACTGAAAAGATGGTACAGAAATAATACAAGAAAGCACAACACAACACATCTAAGTCCATGCTTTTGTCAGAGGGCGAGATACTACCCGGTTGCCCAAGCCAAAGTAGGGTGTTGACTTAGGAGACACCACCCCGAGCCTTTGGCTGAATTTCCCGCCCGCAAGGAAACGGAGCGAATTCATGGATCTGTGCCCATTGGCAGCCGTTGACTGATTGCTCAGCTCATACGCCTTTCGTTTGTTCCTATGTCAAACAAGGGCCCAATGTTCCCCAGAATTGCAGCATAAAGTTGCTGGAATACAATACTTTGCCAGGATGCTGCAAGGGGCAGTGACTTTATTTAGCGGCGAATCACTTCCGCTACCTCACAGTGTTGTTAAACAGACATATGTGGTTTTTATAGGGAGAACGCTTGCCATGCGAAAACCCTCCACGTCTTGGAACACTGCCGCCGAACCATTTGCTGGTACGGGAAAATCCCGAGCCACCCAGCTGGCACCACGAAGAAGTTGTTCGGCAAGGCAATGCAGATACCAACGCATCATCCCAGGATTCTCCCGAAAGCCAAATGACTTGTAGAGATTCTTTCAAAGTACGATTAAGTCATTCGACGAGTCCATTCGCTGCAGGATTATAGGGTTCAGTCCTCGTGTGTCTGATATCATTGCGCCTTAGGAATTCAGCATACACGTTACTTCGAAACTGTGGGCCGTTATCAGTGACTATTTCTTCTGGCAAATCGTACCTTGCAAACAAATAACGGAGCCACTTTATGATGACGGCTGTAATTACGTCCCCGCGTAGAATAGCCTCTGGCCATTTGCTGTAAAAACATGTAGCCGCTAGCACGTTTCGCTTCTGTGGAGGTGCATTGGCAAACGGACCCATAATATCAATGGCAATTTTTGCCCTTGGCTTCATTGGCTACACGATAGGTTGGACTGGAGCATTCAGAGGCCTCGCACTCTTATCGGATTGTTGACAGGCGTAACATTTCCGAATAATCGCCTTGACGTTGGAATTCAACTTCGGCCACCAATAGTATTGTCGTATCCGAGCCGTTGATCGCACAACCTCTGGATGACCTTCACGCGCACATGCAAGCACCAGAGTAATAAGGGTTGCAAGGACCACAAACTGCTCGCTTCTACTCGTGCAGATGCTCATAATAAAGTGCTCGTGCCGTAGGGTATATTATGGAAGTAACTCAGGTTGGCTCTTGGTACGACTGGGCCATGAAGTGGATATGTACTCCCGAAGCTTCGCTCGGACAGGGTCTTTGTCAGTGTGCTCTCGTATTAGATTAAATGTTATTGTAGGTATTGCGTCTGAGAGCTGCGATCTCATTTTTAACTCCTCTAAGTCCTCGTTTTCCCCTTCTTTGGACAGTGGGAGTCTCGACAGGGCATCTGCAAGTTGGTTAACGCACCCTGGCACGTAGTTTATTTCATTATCATAGTTCAATAAACGTGAATACCAGCGACTCAAGCGTACCGGCTTTTGGCCTTTATCACCGCGACTCAGTAGTGTTGTAAGAGCAGAATGCGGTTCACAAAGTGAATCGACGTCCGAATAAGTAAAAGTGCAATTTCTCACATGCCCAGACGCATGCGAGGGCCTCCTTCTTGCCGGTGGAATAATTTCTTTTACTATAAGACAAGCTACGCGATGCGTACGCAACCACTTTCTCCTTGTCACCATGCAGCTGGGACATAACTGCCCCCAAGCCAACATTTGAGACATCTGTTGAAACAAACCTTGGACAGTACTCATTGAAGATCGCTACCGTGGGCGTAGATTCAAGCATCGCTCCTATGGTCATGGATGCATTGTATTGTTCAGTGGCCAAAAGAAACTTCTGGTTTTTGCGCGTCAACCTCCGTAACGGCTCGGCAATAGTCACAAAACTCGGGAAATGTCGAAGGTAATAAGAACACAAACCCAAGAAATGTTTCATCTGTGTAACATTGAATGGTTTTAGACAATCGAGAATGGCTCTGGTGTTCCGCACATTAGGCTTAATACCTTAAGTAGAAATAACATGTCCAATAAACTCGACCTCCGTTACAGTGAATTGGCATTTGCTGGTATGCAGGCGGAGATTTAGTTCACTCAGTCTATGCAGCACATTATGAAAGTTTTCCTAATGTTCGGTGAGGTTACTACGAAAGAGAGAAATATCATCCACATACAAAACACGTCCTTTGAGATCTGATAACGACAGAGTAATAAATTTCTGACAAGCTGCTGGGGCACTACTAAGGCCCATTAGTAGCACTTTGTATTGATACAAACCGTTTTGCGTGAGGAAAGCAGTCAAATGTCAGCAATCATGAGTCAGTGGCATGTGGTAGTATGCACTGCGAATATCCAGTTTTGAGAAACGTTTGGCTTTTGAAAGCCTAACCATCAACTCATCTAGAGAAAGCAGAGGGAACTTGTCCACAATTATTTGTCGATTAAGCGCTCGAAGGTCGGTGCAAAGACGAATAGAGCCATCTTTCTTTTGAACGGCAACTAGTGGATGAACCCATTCAGAACACTGTATGGGTTCTATCAAGTCTTCCCTGACCATATTTTTCAAAGCTTGCGATAAAGCCTCTCACTTGGCCAGAGGTACAGACCTAGGTTGTAAAATGCTGAATGGTTTGTAATCTGCGCTCAACCGGATGCAGTGCATTGCTTTTGGGACTCTACCAATATCCGGAAGAAAGAGATTTGGGTATCTGGAACGTAACGAATGAAGGTTGATACTGGCAATGGTCATCCGGCTGACGCATGGTGATACGTTCAACAAGACCATAGCATTACGTCCTAACAGAGGCTTACTATCAGTTTTAGAGACGTAAACTTAAACTATACACTTCCTGCTGTTTATAAGAAATATTGAAACCGTAACAAAACCAAGTATGTGGACATTACCATTGGAGTAGCTGCCGAAATTGTAAGCGGAAGGATGTACAGTTAGCTGACCAAAATGCTGTTTATAAAAACAATATGACACAACTGTGATTGGTTACGCGGAATCTAGTTCCATGTCTTGACAAATGGTTTTGTTTCTAACTTCAAAAAACACACGACGAATATCTGGCGAAGGCAGTTTGGGTTCTTGAGTTGAAGACGAAAGTGGATGTTCGCATTCGTTAACAACGTATATAGATTGCTCAGTGGTGACTGGAGAAGCTCTGGAGTCATTTACAGAATCAACTAAAGAAATGGCGCGGGAACGACGAATCCGAGCAAAACGATCGGTCTTACCGCAATTCCGGCAGATTTCACTCTTTGCAGGACATGACTTATCATTTGCACGATGTTCAGCATTTCCACAACGGCAACACTTATTTCTAACCGAGGATCGCGTCAGAGAGCGTGTAGAATCCATACGGTCAGTTTCAGTAGCTCCTTTGTTAGAGAGGGAAATTTTTTTGTTCCGTGACTGCGACCTTCGCACGAGCCACCTCACAGGCCGTGTCCCATGTGAGCTTTTCTGCGTTCTCCATTAAGAGACTCTCTGATCCGAGAATCCGTGAGACCAGAAATCAATTGTTGGATTAGCATGGTTTCTTCCACTTTTTTCTTGGGAATACTATTGTAGTTACACTTTCGAACCGAACAATCAAGACGGGAAATCCATCCACTGATTCACTAGATGCTTGCTTCAGCTGCGAAAAATTGTACCGATAAGTCTAGGTGTTCACTCGAATACCCCAATGTTAATCGAGTGCCGATAAGGCCTCTGTCAACGTGGGTTTCTCACGCAAGTTTAGAGCATCAAATATACGTCAATCCTCTGATCCGAGGTGCTAGCGCAAAAGCTTTAAAGTATCCTCTGTTTTCAGCCTCACGGATGGATTGAGAACTGGTAGCACAGAAATATTGTAGCGAGAACGACAAGACAGGGGGGTAGACGTTTATTGCACACCGAAAATGGGCACATCCGGGTCTCGCGCGCGCCATCGAATATCGACTAGGTTTCCGTCCCACAACGCAACACAGGTACGGATGTTAGAGACGAGCCAGTCCTTTCGCCTCGGGAGCTCTGACTTGGAAGATCCGCCTTCCTGTTTTCGCCTCGATCTCCGCTTCTCTGCACCCGATTTGGATCGGCCAGGAGTCGTTCGAGAGCTCTCGACTTGCTTGTTCTGGGCTGTGTCAATCGGCTCGGCCTCGGTCCTGTGGACTGCGCTAGCGGCGTATTTGTCTGATTTATTGCGCTGTCCACATATTCCCGCTCCGTAGTTCCGGGCCCAGGCTCGTCTCTAGCCGTCTTTCGCGATCCGCTCTCAGCTAGCTCCGAAGAGCTCCCCAGAGTCATTCTTGGAAGCGGCCCCTCTACACCCGCCCCTCCTCCAGGACCTTTCTTCCTCACGTACCATGGTCGCAGGTGAGCAGCATTCACCCAACGTTTCATTCCTCCGCAGTCGATTAAGAAGTTGCCCGCTTTCTGGTCGATAATGGTGTAGGGGCCTTTCCAGCGTTCTCTGAACTTGCTTGCTCCCGGCCCGTCATGATCCGGCCGATCGTTGTTCCGTAACTTGACCCGTTCTCCAATCCTGAATGGCCTCCACTTGTGAGCCTCATGCCTGGCGTCGTAATTTCGCTTATTCCGCGCTTGTCGAGCTTTGGTTTCGCTTCTAGCTTTCCATCGCAGTCGCTCTTGATGCTCAGCTGGATGTTTCCACTCACCCTGGTTTGGTAGGCAAGTATCGAGTGCAATCCGTGGTTCTCTGCCGAACAGTAATTCGAATGGCGAGACCTTGGTAGTTGATTGCATGCTGGTCCGATACGCGATCAGAACCTGAGGCAAAGCATCTTCCCATGCGAACTTCGTGCAGTTTATCCACGTCTTCAATGTCCGGTTGAACCGCTCGGTCATCCCGTTGGTTTGTGGGTGGTACGGTGAAGTTCGCCGTCTCTGGATGCCCCACTTGTCCAACACTGACTTAAACGCTCTTGACTCGAAGCAGGGCCCTTGGTCCGTGATGATACACTGTGGGATCCCATACCTTGCAGGCACATTGAATTCGAATACTTGCGACACTGTCTCGCCTGTTTGGTCCTTGATTGGTATGGCTTCCACCCATCGAGTGAAGTGGTCAATCATCACTAGAATGTATCTGTTTCCTGTTCGACTCACTGGTAAGGGCCCAAAGACGTCCAGTCCCCAACACTGAAGTGGCTCACCAACCTCCATCGATCGCATCGGCGGTCTCGGGGACTCCATCTCCCGACTCGTTTGGCAGTTTGGGCACTCCCGAAGGTATGCCGCGACGTCCTTCCTCATGGTTGGCCAAAACACTCGCCTCCGCAGCAATTCAAAGACCCGCTCGAATCCCATATGGGCGCCATCATGAGTTATGCGCATCACACGTTCTCGCTGATTTGGTGGAACAAAAGGCACTTTCCGTCCGTCTATCGCCACCACCACGTTATCGTTTTCGACCTTCAACCTGTCCCAGATCTTGAGGAGTTCCTCCACCTCCTCCGATGTAGCCTCCGGTCTGGTGCCAGCCCGTAAGTGAGAGCACAACACATTCATGAATTCATCTGTCCTTTGATCTCCCAGCAGGTTCCTCTCCCCCACCGCGAACGCACGCACCGGTATAGCATGGTCTGGCATGATGTCGTCCAAACACGGGCGTGACAACATATCTGGCAATACATTCTGCGTACCATCCACGTGCTCAATGGTGAAGTTGAATTCCTGCAATCGGTAGGCCCATCGCGCTAGCCGTCCCCGCTGGTCTTTCGCCGTCATCAACCACGAGAGCGGTTTGTGGTCAGTGACGACCCGGAATTCATTCGCCAGTAAGTAATTTCTCCACTTCTCTAACGCCCACACGATGGCCAAACATTCTTTCTCCGTTGTTGAATACTTCTGCTCCGCCCCCGTCAGCACTCTGCTCGCGTACTCCACCACCCCAGCCGGTTGAGACAAAACCGCACCGATTGCCACGTTGCTTGCGTCGACCGCCACAGTGAACCTCTCACCAGGATTGGGTAGCCGTAGACATGTCGGGGCTTCTGCTATGCATGCCTTTAGCTGGTCAAAGGCTTGATCCGCTTCAGCTGTCCACACGAACGGCACGTCCTTGCGAAGCAGCTTTAACAACGGACTCACCTTCTCTGCGAACTGGGGCACAAACGTTGAATCATATGCCACCACACCCAAGAACGAACGGAGCTGACGCTTGGATTTTGGTTTTGTGAAGCACTTGATCGTCTCGCGTTTCTCCGGAAGTGGATGGACTTGACCATTGCCCACGATGTGCCCCAAGCATACAATTGACTTTTGGGCAATCTGCGACTTTTTACGACTGAGTTTCAGACCAGCTTCATCTAGCCTCTGCAGTACTGCTCCAAGTCTGGTCACATGTTCCTGTTCCGTCTCAGAGAAGACGATGATGTCATCACCATAAACAACCACGCCTTGCAGGTTCGCCAGGACCATCAGCAACAAACGCCTGAATGTAGCCGGGGCGTTGCACAATCCAAACGGCATTCTCAAAAACTCATACTGCTGACCATTGACACTGAAAGCCGTCTTGTGGCGATCTTCTGCGATCGGCGGTTGCCAATATCCCGAGCGGAGATCAATCAGAGATATCTGCTTCGCACTGTGAAGGCTTGAGAAAATTTCTTCCATCTGAGGCATCGGGAATGCATCCTTCACCGTCACCCTGTTTAGTTCTCTGAAATCGATGCAAAATCGATAGGTCCCGTCGGCCTTCTTCGTCAATAGCACGGGTGATGAATACGGGCTGTGCGTTCGCCTGATGATTCCTTTCGATTCCATCTCGGTCACCTGCTTCTGTATCTCCACCAGGGTGTTCTGTGGAATTCTTCTGAAGATTGGCTTGCATTGTCCTCCTGGGATCAACGGTATTCGGTGTTCAACCCAATTGCAAAATCCGTAATCATCTTCCGCGTCTGTGAATAAGTGGGCATACCTGCTCAGTACGTTGCGTATTGCCCGGTTCTGACAATCAGGCACGGCTTTGAGGGCACCAACCCGGTCGGTTCTCCCCTTGTTTATCTCGATCGTCTCGTTAGCCACGATCACCACATCGCTTTTCAGGTCAATTGTGACACCGAGCCGTTTCAGGATGTCGGTTCCGATCCTGGTCACGGCACCAGTGTAGCGAGAACGACAAGACAGGGGGGTAGACGTTTATTGCACACCGAAAATGGGCACATCCGGGTCTCGCGCGCGCCATCGAATATCGACTAGGTTTCCTTCCCACAACGCAACACAGGTACGGATGTTAGAGACGAGCCAGTCCTTTCGCTTCGGGAGCTCTGACTTGGAAGATCCGCCTTCCTGTTTTCGCCTCGATCTCCGCTTCTCTGCACCCGATTTGGATCGGCCAGGAGTCGTTCGAGAGCTCTCGACTTGCTTGTTCTGGGCTGTGTCAATCGGCTCGGCCTCGGTCCTGTGGACTGCGCTAGCGGCGTATTTGTCTGATTTATTGCGCTGTCCACATATTCCCGCACCGTAGTTCCAGGCCCAGGCTCGTCTCTAGCCGTCTTTCGCGATCCGCTCTCAGCTAGCTCCGAAGAGCTCCCCAGAGTCATTCTTGGAAGCGGCCCCTCTACAATATGATCTGAAAAACGAATTTTACAGTCTTCAGCATTCTGTATTTGGGGTAGCCGCAGAGTCAGTCCAGAACGGTGAAGGAGCAGTAGCATGCAAAGACATCGGTACCACGCGACGGCAATTTGTTGTATCCCGAAAAAGCAGCAGACCAGAGCAGCACCGGAACATATGTATGGAGGAAACTGTCCGCACACACGCGCAGTACAATCAAATCGATAGAGGCTCGCATTGCAACCAATCAAATGCAAGATCACATGATTGGCCAACGAGTGCTAAATGGAAGTGTGAGTAGGATAAGCGAATCGAGCGCAAAAACAAAACAAAGTATTTGAACACGACAGCCGGCCAAATGTTTGACAACGCTCGAGTATTTGGCGGAGTGTAAAGATGTGATCGATGCTACTGCGACCCGAGCGGAACCCAACTTGCTCTTCACGTATGCTCTGTTCACGTACCAGGCTGAGCCTCCTTGGAAGCAACACAGATGAGAGTAATCCCTCTGTGATTGGCGCAGTCAGTTCGGGTACCCTTTTTGAAGACGGGCATGATGTCCGCTAGGCTCCAGTCAGGTGAGATAACTTCATTGACTCAGTTCTCTTGTCGAAGTTAACTCCTGAACAAGTGATGTGCCGCCATCTTTGAAAAGAGCCGGAGGGAGTTTCTTTGTGCCAGGGGCTTTGTAGCGCTTAAGAGGCGAAGCTCGTGGGCAACCTCAGCCTCGGATGGTGGTGAAGCGTCTACACACCAGGGAGCGCGCTGGGCTCCAGAATGGGAACTCATTGGTTCTGCTGGCCAATTAAACTGCTGCTCAAAGTCCTCGGCCCAATGTGCGAGTCGGCGTTTTTGACAGTGGATTGGCTCACCATTGATTTCGCATACAACTTCGCTTACAGTCGGCCTTTTGCCGTCAGTAGATCGGATCAGGAGGAAAAGCTTACGGAAATTCCCTGAGGTTGCCGCTTGCTCTATCTCAATGACCTGCTGTGTCCACCAGGCCTCGTGATATTCCCGAAGAAGCTGTTTGAGCTCAGCGTTATTAGTCTTGCATGGTACATGGTATTTAACGCTAGCAGCAATTGCTCGATGCCCTTCGAGAAGTTGGAGGGATCGTGCAGAGATCCAGTGCTTGATAGGACTACTGGGGAAGCCACAGACCAGGGTTGCAGAGTTGTACATGTCACCATGGATGTGTGTCCAGTGTGATTCAATGTCCGTGCATAGGGAAGTCTTCCGTTGTGAGGCCAAGGTATCCTGAAATGCGTGGAGAACGTTTGGGGTAGAAAGCTTAGCTACGTCAAGCCGTTTCTGGCGACGCTGCTGAGAGCCACCGAAACGTAGCGCAACCTTGGCACACACCAGCGCGTGATCCTAAGTGAGATAGGTACTCCAGATTGATTTACAATCCTGTATGCTACCCCGCCAGCGGTAGCTAATGGCGATGTGGTAAATTTGTGTCCACGGCTGACCAGGTGATGAGGGTCTCCAGGTTGCGCGTTGGCGTCAGGATTCCCGAAAGCTAGTGCTCGACAGAAAGAGGCCGTGATCGGCGCAAGGCTGAACTAGTCGATCACCGTTGTCAGTTCTGCGAGTGTCGTGGCTGTGTTGACCAGCGAGTTCACATTCGTCAACTTCAAGTCTACCGACCTGCGCGTTCAAGTCCCCGGCGAGCACCATGATGTCGGTACGGCGTTTTTTTTACGGAGGCCGGCAAGTTAACCATATAAGTCATCTTTAACTGACTCCGGGCTGCAATGTGTGGGAGCGTACGCTGCGACAATGAATGGACAGCGTCTGCTGGTTTCGCGCAAGAACAGTCGCACTGAGGTTTCGAGTCGGATCGCGCATAGTCGACTTTTAACAGAGATCAAGTCTAGTAGCGCGGCCTCGGCACGTGTGCTCAACGCAAGCCCCACGCCAGCATAACCAGCTGCTTCAGCAGTTGAATCTCCAGATAGCCGCAAAGTGAAAATGCCAGTGCAATTTGCCGGTGAAACTAGTCGCAGCATCGTGCTAGAGTCCTGTAAACGGGTCTCGCTGAGACATCACTTATCAATGGCCTTAGTTTCTAGAGTGCAAGCAAGGGCTGCCTGTGATCCAGTCTGCATCAGGGTCTGAACATTAAAGGTTGCCAGCTTGAATTGGGAACGGGGTGCTAAAAATGACGTGTCAACACGATTTAGCGCACCCTTGGACCTAGGCTCCTGATCCGTATAGCGAGAACGTTCTCCCAAAGCGGCACGATGTTGTGAATATGAAAACCGAGGGGGAAGACCATGAAGGGGCGGATTGAACAAACGTGGAATAAAGTGACTAAACGGTGATGCGGTAAAAGGTGGTTTGGCAGGTTCAGCCGCCAGCACCTCGGCCGATGAGAGTAGTTCGAGAGAGTAGGTAGAGCGAGAGTGGAGAAAGCGAACGAAGACATGGACCCATAGGTTGTGCGGGCATAGTACTTCCCGGTTGCCCATGCCGAGGAAGAGGGTTGACTTAGGGGACCCCACCCGGAGCCTTGGGTCATAAAGACCTAACCCGCAAGGCAGCGGGGCGATTTACATATACCGCGATCGTTGGGAGTCGGCTCTCCAGGTGAACAGCTTCCGAGTAGAGGCAAACTACTCAGGACGCTTAAAGAGTCACAGTGAAGCGGCAATGGCTACCGAGCTCTCCGCGAAGCACGAAAGCCGTTGACAGCCGGGTGGCTCATACGCCTTCATAGAAGCTAGTGGCCATTGAGATTGTTCATCCGCCCTCCGTTGAGTACTCACTTCTGTGACCAGAAATGGGTGGTCAGTGATCCTGTAGCCGTTCGCATTAGCTTTGACACAGCAACTTGCGAGCGTTCGTGATATTTAATGAGGAACAAGGTGACCAACCCAGAACCCCCACGCTTTAGGACGCTTCCAGTGATTGTCCGCGACTGCTTATTCATCTCGCCTGCGAACAGTCGAGACTTATTCGCAGTTACCTTCACAAGGAAGGCGTTCCCCGACCCGCAACCTGGGCAAGCGCCCGGTGGCGTACAGCTCCATCAAACCAACCAGTAGTCAGTTCACTTCCGGGAACGATGCTGATTGATTGCACATGCCAACTCACACAGACATTAACTGTTCCAAGGGCCGGCCCGTGGTCTAAAGGATCACAAGCCTCCCTTATAACCCGAGGTTTCGGGTTCGAGCCTGCGTAGAGAACGGGGCGACCCTCACAGTATCCTTAGTCCACGCGCCGAAGCAAAACATCGGTACTGCGTACCGGCGTGTTGTTGAAATCTTTTTTACCTCTAACTGCGCTAAGGAGTGCTTGGAGAGGACTCATTCATCATCATCATCATTATACACGTTAGCTAGAGGTGGGAAACACCTCAGCTACTGTGCTGTAATACATAAAAAAGTAAAATAACTACTACAGTTGCATGCCAGCTGAGCTACCAGCAACGGATAGGCATCGTTCCGGTAAGCTACCAGCCGGCTACGAGACAAAAAGAAAAATTATTATGTAAAATTATATTACGCTACGAAATGAGATGGTGGTTGGAGGGCGACGCTAAAAGGGATGAGGAGGGACAAAGAAACTCACAGCAGGAACTCCCCTGAGGTCGGCTCCTTGCCATGTCAGCAAGTGTATCTAGCCAAACGTGTTCATCGTCTTTGGAGAGGACTGGTCGTGAACTGTCCCAAATGCCGAGTCTAATGAATTCCTCGCAACCAGACTAAAGTTCCTCTGTCCTTGTGACCGAGCGGGAGCGCATAGGAATAAAGAACCTACATTTTTAATACTAGGCATATTTCAATGAACAATGATTTATCACGGGTAATATAGCCTGTGCTTGACAAGTTCCGTAAGATAGTTGGAGTAAAAATTAAAATGTAAAGGATCATCAAATAGGTAAATCGTTATTTTAAGCGTCTACAGATTTAAATGCACTACTGCATAACGATAGTTTGAAGTGGGAATGGGATTTGCACACACAAAATAGTATAAAGTGCCGTTATAGTTCAGTAAATGCGTGGGCAAGAAAAAAGGAAACGACAAGACTCACACGTGTATTGCTTCATTTGAGAGATGTGTTATGTTAATCCAGTTTAGCTACATCCGGGCTACTTACATGGACACTACTGCTTGTATCCTCACCGCCACGTTGCGGAGAGGGCCGTTAAGCACATGGCTGCGTTTGCGTTATTTCGTCCTCCAAGTGGAACGAACTATATCAAGTAATGCAAGTTGGAAAGCGTTTCAGCAATGCGTTTTTTGGAATAGTGTTAATGTATCGGTAAGGATAACGTGAGTCGGAAGGGCATTCCAGGCACGGTACACACGGAGGGCGAAAACGTTGCGTTGACAATCAATTCAACTGTAGTGCGTAGACAGTTTGAGCTAATGATCTATCAGGTTGGTATTTTGGCTCAGCTGCAACAGGTTGCGACATTGGTGAGTTGGGTTGTCGGTCGTAAGTAAACCAGGATTAGGTCTCCTCGCTGACGTCAAAATTCACCACTGTGCAATCGCAGGGACAGCAGTCTGCGTTGGTAGGAGAAATGAAACGAACATCTAACGAGTTTGATAGCTCTACCTTGTGGAGCTACAAGTACATCTACGTCGCGCGTGCACCAGGGACACCAGGTCTGGATCGCATATTCCACGTGAGGCCTCACGTAGGCGTTCAGCATTTGCAGAAAGATTGCCTTCTCAAATTTCCCGAAAGCCCTCCGCAAGTGTCCAAAATGTTGACTGGCTCTTTTTGGTACCTTTTCAGCCTGTCTCGAGCAACCAATTTCTCACTGCACGATCACCCCAAGGTCGTTTTCTTGGGAAGCATGTTGTAACTGCTTGTACCCAAGTCGATATTCATAGATAAGTTGGTGGTGTATGCTTGCGATTTTGCACTTAGTTACATTGAACTGGCGCCGGTTATCGGATGATCAACCCTAAGTCCTGTCGAGATCGCTCTGCAATTCCATGTGATCATCCGATGTCCTGATATCATGCCAAATTTTGACATCGTCTGCAAATAGTCAGAAATTCCACTGCAGTACAGTAGAAAAATCGCTAATGAATCATGGGAATAAACGTGGCCCCAGTACCGATCCTTGGGGCACGCCACACTGGATGTCATTTGGGTCGGAAATGGAGCTGCGGACTCACATTTAGTGACGTGGAGTTAGGAAGTTACTGATCCAACCGAGTATAGGGTCACTGAGTTCATGGCTTGTGAAGGAGAATGCGGTAGTCCAAACGATTGAGCACTTTCGAGAAGTCCAGGTAGACAACGTCGACTCCCACACTGGCATCGGCTGATTCTCCAGCTTGCTCGAGCTAGTAGCAAGTTTGTAGTGCAGGAGCGATTTCGGCGGAACTCGTGTTGCTGTGACACTAGGATGTTATTTCTCTCAAGAGATCCCATGAGCGCCTCTGCGGTTATACGTTCCATTACTTTGGATAAAGCTGGGGGCAGAGTGATTGGACGGTAGTTCGAGGGCTCCGAACCATCACCAATTTTATAACTAGGAGTGACTACTCCATGTTTCCACATTGTGGGAACCTGCATTTCGTAGATTCATCCTTGAAAGAACCGAGCTAATGATTCGACAATGTTCATGGCCGCTGCCTTCAATGCCTTCACTTTGATGTCGTCCACACCAGATGAGTTGTGCACACACAATGGCATTAGCGTTTTCATCGCATTGGCTGCTATGAACGATACTTGGTTTAACCTTGGTGGCGATGGAAGCTGTGTAAAAAGCGGATGAAATGATGATTGGCTCCGGAAAGTACGGATAAAGTGTTGGCGAAGCACGTTGGCTGCATCTTGTGCGGTTTGCACTAGACCATCTGTTGCACATAAAACCGGGATCCCGCGCTGCACTCTGCGGGGCTTGTTGACGTGTTTATACAGCAACTTTGGATTTGTACTGAATTTCGCCGCTAAGTTCTGTTGGTACTGGAGTTTGTCTTCGAGGATCAACTTGACGCATTGGTTTCCTTGAGTTTTGTAAGCACCCCAGGTCAGGTTACTTGGACAGACTTTGTAAGCGCCAGACTGAATCCCATAACGCCATGAGTTTTCTAGTACCGCTCCTCAGGAACGAATTCATTTTCTTCGTTTGAAGGACCTAGCTTTCTGACGCATTTGCTACTTGTTCAGTGAAGTAGGTGACGAACAACATCCAGGCGGCTTTTCGGCTACGAAGGACAAGTCGGTATCTTGAAGGAGGTTTGACAGGATATCGAAATGTATAACGACCTAGGTTTCCACGTTGTTCTCGCTGGTGTCCTCCGAGTAACAGATGTAACGCAAGAGCAACATCGCGTGATCGCTACGGCCAAGCGGTGCACCTATGGCCACAGTGTCGACCATTAGTTTCTCGTTGGAGAGCACCAGGTCCGAAACAGAGGGTGTCACTTGTTCGGAATCGCGTGAGAGAGGTGACATGGTTGTACAAAGGTACTTTGGCAATCACCTCTTGTAAATCAGCCTTGAGTTGTTCGTAGTACAATGCTGGAACTTCGATTGCGTGCATGTTGAAGTCCCCCACCAGAAGGACCTGACTGTATGGTCGTGCCAGGACTCGTTTCATCGCAGAAGCTAGGCATTGATTTATTTTCAAGGTGGACATTGGAGGACGGTAAACTATTGCTAGTAAACACACCTCCCCAAATCTTAGGTGCATATGACACCAAAGCGAATCGACGACTTCCGTTTCTGGTTCCTCAATAATAGCAACATGCAGGTCGGATCGGTAATACGGGAGCACTCCCCTCCTCAGCTAGGTCGGTCGTTTCTTATAGAAGTCATGCCGGGTAGTGCAGTCTCAGCATCCTTGATCTCTGTGTTCAGCCATGTTTCTATGACCATAACTAGGTCCCAAGACGTGGAGACCTGACGAATACGAAGTTCGGTTAGCTTGCTGAGAAGACCTTGTATATTGGTATACAAGCAGGTGAGGGCATCGGTGGTCAGAAGCGTATTTGTGAATGCTGGTTTCCGGTGAGGGTTTATGCCGACCCTTGCGGGGTTGGCTGCCGGTCGTTTTTTGTAGGACCGGTGACGCACTCCCTGGTGTCAGTTTAGGTTGTTGTATAGAGCTGTCAGCGCCAACAAATGGGTCACCATCCTGTCCTGCCGGTATGTTTTGGCATTGTCTCCTTTCTGAGCTACACGATGAGAGAATTGTATTGGTAAGTTGCTTGCTCAATGTTACATTGTCTATCTGTGGCCCGGTGCTTATTGCCTTTATACGTATTTCGGATGGCAACATTTTACGCTTTTTGTGCCACATTTTGATCACATGTTCTACCATCAGTTCGGAGTGTATTGATACTTTTATCACTCGGGAACCGCACCCTTTGTAGTTAGGTGACAGCGTTAACCTTGTTGTCGAAATAACGATAACATTTTCGAGTGAGAACACTTCACTAATAAAACGCTATTCATCCTAGTCATGCGCTTTGATCTCTAGCTCGCTTAGTGACTGGAGCTCGGGGACACCGTGAAGAAGCATAGATGTTGCTTCTTGTTGTTTACGGAAGTCATCCGGATTTTGTTTGCATTTCTGGCGTTCGCTCCAAGAAACATCTGGACAGATTCGAACAGTGCATTTGATGTTACGGAGGCGCGTGGCTGACAGGAGAACTACCTCTGCATCATTACCTCGCTGAAGTGTTGCTTGGAATAACCGTGGTTCACCGTAGTGAACGGAGTTTGTGTGACGGAGTAGACGTGTCATGTTGACTGGTTTACTTTGAACCCTTATTAGTTGATACAAGTAATCCCACTGTTTTTTGTCGTCTGTATCGAATACTTTATGGAGTTCGCTTCGGATTCAATCACATTAGAGCATACAACATTCAGAGAATTGTGCTAGTGTTTCATGTTCTCCTTTTTGGAGGAACCGTTCACTGCTTTATTTGGTTGGACAAATAAAGGGGTTTGAGTCCCGTGGTGGTATTAGTAGTAGCAACTCGTTTGGCAGCGTGTGGGGTTACGATGGGAGGTGCCTCCGTCATATGGGTAACAACAACGGACGCGTATGTTCTCAGTCCTTTAACAATGTTCAATGTGGCAGGTGATACTGTTGAAGCATGTGTGGTGAACGCATATTTTTGAACGGCCACCAGTGTCGTAATGGCTAACCCTAGATCCTTACTGTTGACTGTTCTAAATGGGAGCTTAATGTTGAGCTTAGAGTTCCAGGCACTTATTTGTCCGGTTCATGTGGGAAAGCTTTCACGGATGCTGCCTGCTCTACAATCATTGTCAGCCTACCGCACTTTTGCGCCCACAGAGTTGTACATCTGACGAGTGAAAGAGACGTACACTCAATACAGAACCTATCTAGGCCTGGGCAACCTGGCAGTATCCTGCCCACGCAATACAATGAATTTCTCTCCAAACAGTTTATTGATGCTCTGGCCACCGCAGACGATAATCAACAGTGCCCTCTCTACTGCATCGTGCAGGGTGGATAGGGGTTTGGACGTTACTGCTCAAGCCTTCGCATCCTCTTATTCCCACTTTTAGGCTTTTTCACTTATCGCCCAGGTCCAGTATTACTTTTCTCCCCCTGTTCTCAACCTCCAATTCTTGGCCCTCCCCCACCTTGCTTTGATAGGCTTTTACCTTCTAGTTTCAACTCATATGTGAATGCGGAGCGTCATTCCTGCCCTGTTGATAAGTCCATGTCCAAGCAAGCGACCAAGCCCAGTTCATCGGCTTCCATTTGGAGCCCTCGATCCTCCTTCATATCGCCATGCCTTAATGTACGCACATTGCTACAGATCGGTCAACAGGCAGCACTTGCCCGAACATTGGAGACCCTCTCGATCGATATCTGCTGCTTATCGGAGGCCTGCCTGCAAGATTCAAGCTCAGTGCTCACTTTGTTATCCCCTGCAGGTGACACCAGCAGCACATTCTCACTGCGCCTATCCGGTGACGATGCAGCTGCGAACAGCGGCCAAGCCGGTGTTGCTATTGCCCTGAGTCCCCGGGCTGAAGCCGCACTGGTTGATTGAATTCCAATCAGTAGCCGCATGTGTGCGGTCTGACTGGCTGGCTCGTACGAAGCTTCGAAGTCGCAAGGGACTGACAGGTGTCTATTCGTCATCGCTGCCTATGCACCCACAAACTCTAGCGGTGATTCGGTAAAAGACGACTTCTACCGCCAACTGAACGAGCTCCTTCGCCACAGAAGAAGCCCGGACACTGTTGTGTTGGCTGGGGATCTGAACGCTCAAGTTGGAAAATCATCCACTGATGAACTGCATCTGGGCGGCCAACATGGTGTAGTCTCCCGTAATGATAACGGTGAGCGCTTACATCATTTGTGTGAAGACGCTCGCTTATTTCTTGCGAGCACTAATTTCCGACACAGCACGCGCCGGAGGGTGACTTGGCGCCCACCTGCCTCGAACGAGCTATGGACACAAATCGGTCACATTGCCATAAGTTAACGATGGAGAGGCTGCATCCAGAGCTGTCGCTCGATTTGGAGCACATGTGTGAACACTAACCATGCACTTGTATGTCCTGACCTGCGGATGCGTTTTGGCGGACGCCCAAGACGACCTTGTGAGCGCATTGACACCAGCCAACTGGCGAAACCAGCTGTTCTGAATGCCTATCAAAGTACGCTGTCATGCTATTAACGTAGTCATGGAAATCGCGTTTACAAGGCACCACTTAGGTGTGGAACTGCTCCCAGCAGAACAATTTCTTGACTTGGAGGATGCTGACGATATTGCCCTAATCTGTGACAGCAAGCCAAGCTGCATTGGACAGATTTGTACTGGTTTGTCCGCCATTTCGAACTTTGCTTCGCAATTTCAAGTGCAAAACGTTCCTCCAATATTGGCCTGAACCGCCTCCTTCGCTGACCCTTGGTGGGGATCAGCTAGAAGTCGTTCTAAAATTCAACTACCTGGGAAGTTGTATCAGCGTCCGTGGGTTTGAAGATGAGATCATGAATTGTATAGCAAGAGCTCGAGGCGCTTTTGCTAACATTTGCCACCTGTGGCGCGGGCGCGACATCACTCTCACCCTGAAGGGTAGAATGTACAATGCAGCGGTACGTCCGACCTTATTGTATGGTTGCGAAACCTGGTCGCTTAGATCAGCGGATATACAGAGGCTAGTTACGTTCGACCACTTGTGCTTCGCAATTTAACTCACATCTGGTGGGAACACCGCGTGAGCAACGAGCGTGTTCGACGCCTTGTTTACGGCACAGGAAAAGGAACTGAACCGCTCAGCACCGTTATTTCACGCATCAGGCTCCGGTGGCTCGGCCACGTGTTACGCATGTCAGCCCACCGAATCCCGCGACGTGCGTTGTTTCCGCGCCGGGGGTATGGCTAGAAGAAGAGAAGAGGTGGCGAAACGATGATTTGGTCGCGAGGAATGGAAGCCGTCACTTCGAAGCTGGCCTCAGTTGGAGCGTCTCGGCTCCCTAGTTGAGTTCTGAAAGACGATGAACACGTTTGGCTGGAAATACTTGTTGATATCGCTAGGAGCCAACCTCAGTGGCGTTCCTGTTGTGAGTTTCTTTGTCCCTCCCCATCCCTTCTAGCCTCCCCTTTCAACCACGACCTCACTATTTAGCCTTCTATTATTTTGCATGGTAAATTTCTTTTCTGCTGCATAGTAGCCGGCTGGTAGCTTACCGGAACGATGCCTATCCGTTACCGGTAGCTCAGGTGCTTTGCACATGTCACGTTATATTTACTTTTTTCTTTAAGGTATTGCGGCACATTAGCTGAGGTGTTTCCCACTTCTAGTTAATGTGTATAATGATGATGCTGATGAGATGAGCACTTCATGAATACAACGCCATTCCTCCCAGTTATGCGCTTTGACTTCTAGCTCGCTTTATGTCTGGACCTCGGTGACTCCGTGAACAAGGATAGATTTTGCGTCTCGTTGTTTACGGAAGTCATCCGCATTTTGTTTGCGTTTCTGGCGTTCTCTCCAAGGAACATTAGCCAAAATTCGAACATTTGGTGGTACGGAGGCGAGTGGCTGACAAAAGAACTTCCTCTGCATCATTACCTGACTGAAGTGTTGTCTGGAGTACCCGTTATTCACCGTAGTGTACGGAGATTGTGTGACGGAGTAGACGCTTCATGTTGACTGGTTTACTTTGAACCCCTATTATCTGTCACAAGGAGTCCCACTGTTTTTTGTCATCTAGTATCTTATCTTTTATGGAGTTCGCCCCGGATTCAGTCACATTAGAGCATATAACGGTCAGAGAATTATGGTATTGTTTCATGTTCTCCTTTTTGGAGGGACCAGTGGCCGCTTTCTTTCGTTGGACAAATTTTGGGGTCTTGATTCCCGGGGTGGTTTCGGTAGTAGCAACTCGTTTGGCAGCGTGCGGGGTTACGTTGGGAGGTGCCTCCGTCATATGGGTGACAACAACGGACGCGTATGTTGGCTGGCCTTTGTCGTGTTGCCCTCCGGTTAGTAAGAACATTGGGCCGCGATCACGAACTCGTTTATTAAGATTACGCTCGAATATTTATAGAGTATGCAAACTATTTACGACAGTCCGTTTCATTGACTCATCCCAGTTATTTGCATTGTGTCGCTGGCTCGTTTTCCATTGGTTTGTGCTTGCTAGGCACGTTCACTATATCTAAACTCACATTGACTTTCTTAGTGGATGTACGATTGGCGGGATTTGGCCCGCGCGCTTCTTCCCTCGGTCCAGTGCCACAAGCCTTGGCTCAAAGGTGCACGAGTATGCGCTCCTTCGCCTGCTGGCGCCTGATTGGTCACTTGCACGTTCAGTGAATGGTTGCAGACTGGACGCGATCACGGGCCAACTATTTCCTGATTGGCTGACCAATCTGCTTCCGACCATTTGCTCACTCCCTATCTGTCTGGCCTGTGACGTTCGATCGGCATTACAGCATTTCCATCCCCCATCACAGCCTTTAACAGTGTTCAGTGTGGCAGGTGATTCTGTTGAAGTATGTGTGACGAACGCATCTTTATGGGCAGCCGCTAGTGTCGGAATGGCTTACTCTGGATCCTTACGCTTACATTGTTCTGAATCGGAGCTTGGTGTTGAGCATCCGAGTTCCAGGCACTTATTTGTCCGGTTCATATAGGACAGCTTTCACGCCTGCTGTCTGCTCTACAATCTTTGTCAGCCTACCGCACTTCTGCGCCCACAGAGTTATACATCTGACGAGTGGAAGAGACGTACACTCAGTGCAGAACCAGAGAGAATCGGTCGACCTATTACTTTTTGTATCTGGCTGAGACTGAGGCGGGACATCGAGAATGGAAGTATTTTCGGCGGATTCTGCATTCTATCCCAAATCGCACAGGTTTTACACAGCTGCCTCCGTCACAACTAACGTTTATTTCGGAAGCTTCGGGCTTAGCTTTCCGTGGGCAGCCAGTACGTGCCATTGTGACTGTCAGATGTGCGGAAGTCGTTCGTTGCAACATCTACACTAGTATGCTGAATCCAAACGCTGTCGGTCAAGCTGGTGGTCTGGCAGACACCGGTTAGGTTACTATGGAACAAATCCAAGATGACGGACACAGACGGCAGTTGGGCCAATCAGTGAGATCTCCGACAGTAGCCGGAGTATATCCACCAACTTCGCATAGATGAAAAAATACACCAACAGCAAAGTATGAGTGCCCATTTCAAACAGCGAAAACACTTATAACACAGTATTCCCATAGCATAGGTAGAATCCAGCACGATAAAGCAAAGACCCGCGGCGTCCGTGAGTACAGCCGATACCCGTTATCAACGAGGGTTCTCCGATAAAATGGACTAGTGGTTTTTTAGATCGTGAAATATCCGGTGTTAATTATGATATTCCGGTGCAATTGGTTGAATTAATCACCATAAAACAGTCAAGATGAGGTGATTGGAGGTTTTGTATATTGATGATGTTATGATTATGCGAACCGCTCTGCGCCTCCGGCACTGCTCTACAATTTTTTTGGTTTCAGACAAGAGTTCGCTGGCACATTTCCTGAGTGCTTGTTCCAGTTTTCATGCTATTTTAAAGCAGATCGGATGTTTCGATTAGATGGACTCGCCATCCGCGAATGTGTCTTTTTACTAGAAAGGGAATTCACACAACCAAAATTTTCTTATAGTCAGCACCCTCTTTTTCTTCGTGAAAGTAATACGTTACCAGATACGAACAAACGAAAGTTACGCACTAGTAGTCATTGGAATTGTCGTGACGTATGGATGCAAAAATTTGACGACCATTATCGCGAACTCCGCATTTTCGACTGCTGCTCTCATCCTAGCACATTTGTTACATTCACAAACAACCTGTTAGAGGAGCCACTCTGAAGAACACATTGTGCGAATGAATTGAGACACGCCATCTCAATCAGGGCCAAAATTCACTTTGATGTGAATCTCACTCAATTCCATCACTGGAGCCTAATATTTACCGGCTCTACCTTGTGCTCAGCTTGCTCAACTTCGGTCCTTCAAACCTTTTGTTACCATGTGATTCGAAGTAGGACAGTTCGTGCCTTCTTAATATGCACATTAGATGAGATCACTTGCCAAATCTGACCGCACACCCAGAAAATGCAGCCAGTCTGCGTCCACAAACATATGCACAGTAATCGATATCTGACCCACATTATCATTGAAATAATGTTATTTGACCCCTAATCCTCGACGCAATATGAGCGTCTCGTGACAGTCGACTCTGCACAATCTCAAACACAGTCTGAGTGACTCTTCGATCTGTCGCCTTATCGACCGTTCGAGGTAGAGAAGCTGGATACATCCAGCGATTCGATAGCGTTCTCAACGTGGAGATTGGCAAATTAGCCAGTAATGACCGGGGTTAATGACGAAACTATACCGGTTGGATCATGCGGTGGGTGAGCCCCCGGTCACCGGCTCCGAACCGGTCTTCGCGATTGACCATCTCGACAATCGATGGCAAGTTCAACATGGCAGCAGGTGACATTGACTAGCAATACGACTCGCCAATGTACTAACTGGGTAATTTGTATCGCACTCTGCGTTAAATATTCCAGGGCGCAACTACGTAGCATGTCATGATAGGTAAATTTTCTTCCCTCCTTGCATTGAAGTCAACTTGTAGCACTGGAATTTTTATGCTTAACAATAACTACCGGAATTTCACTTTATCCCGCACCGCTTTATTTGTCAGCTTGGCGCCGAAAACATTCACTGTGGGTAGAACTTCAGCAGCGAGTTTCTTGTTGTTATTTGAGACATGGCTCTCGGATCAGTCGTCAACACATGAGAACCCAAGTTCCGACAGATTCGTTCTTTTTTTGGGGGTGGGCAATCGATGTATGCATGATTTACCATACGCAATCTCGAACACAGCAAGTGTTTGTCCGCCAAAGAGCTATTCTGCTTCATCACTTTCACCAAGTGGCTCACTCTGCTTACCGACCCAATGGACTCTGCGTTGTGTGTTGCTCATTGCTAGTGGATGCTGGAAATACTCGCTAGCTGTTCCAACACATTCGGACCACTGGACACAGGGGGTCTGGTGTCAGTGGAATCATCTGTAAAGCGGATGGGATGCAAATCACTAACTTGCAGAGACCTATGGGCAGATGGGCTAAGTATTTCGAATCTCCTTTCAGTTGCTCCTCGTCGTCTACCTTTATACCGATCACATCCGTTCGCATGTCATGTTTAGTGTCAGTCGTATTACCCACTGAAGCGAAGATTTCTCCTGAGTTCGGACACCTGAAGGTACTCTAAGGCTATGAGCTCAGATGAACTTCCCCAGAATTGTTCAAGTACGGCGGCACAGCAGTTTTCAATCAGCTTACATCCCTATCCCTGAAGATATGGAAAGAAGAATGGGTACCCGCTTCTGTGAGAGAGTGAGTAATTGCCCCAATCTTCAAGAAAGGTTCTCGTACTTCATGCTCGAATTACAGAGAGATTAGTTTGACATCGGTTGTCTCCAAAATACAAGCATCTACCATGCTCCACATCTTAGCCCCAACGCGTGAAACGCACTACCGGGAGGAGCAAGCTGGCTTTCTCTGCGGTCGGAGATGTGTGGATCAAATATTAACGTTTCATCAGCTTCTTAAACATCGTCTCTACTGCAGACCCACTACTGTCGTCTTTCTGGACATTCAGCCTGCATCAGACTCGTTAGACTGACCGATCCGAAAAATACGTTGCTATACTTCGGGCACACTTTCTCATAAATTACACAAAGTGAGAGCCTGCTGCGTGATTCCTGCAATCCTACTTCTCACTAGTAGTGTGCGACAAGAATACCTTATGTCTCTCTCTCTCTCTCAACTTTGCGATCGATGACGTTTTGTTGACAGCTTTAGAACGGCTGTAGCATTTCGGTATCGAGCTTCTTCCATGTGATCGCGCAACCGATTTAGATTACGCTGGTGATATCCTCTTGCTCAGGGATGACTCCATTGGTCTGCAAGTGATCTTTGACCGATTGGCGGTTGAGGCATCAAGATACGATATGTGCTCCACCTCCTCCAAGTGTAACTTGCTGTTCAAGATTGGCAACCGTCCCCTCCTCAACTCACAATCGAAACCATACAGCTCGAACACCTGGTCAATTTTATCTACCTAGGGAGCTGCATTTCTGCCGACAGCACTCTTGGAGAGGAGATATCCATTCGCATCGCGCAAGCCCGGTCGTATTTTGCCAATCTGAGGTATTTGTGGCGTCTGCGCGACATTTCACTGGCGTTAATTAACAGGGTCCACAATGCTAATGTTCGTGCGATGATGTTGTGTGGACGCGAATTCTGGCCGCTCCGTGTATATGACATGTGTAGGTCTGCGGCCTTTGACAATGGCTGCGTAGATTCACCCGTGTATGATAGCAACATCGAGTACTCAATGATCATTTCAGACCCCGCGTCTCTGACAAGACGGATCTTCTCCTCTGTGGGCTTGTTTTATTACGCAAATTGAGGTTGGTTGGTCACGTCCTGCGCATGCCTAATGAGCGTCTACCACGCCATGACGCTTTTACACTTGAGGGGCCTTGTTGGAAGAGTCCTCATGGAGGACATTTGATCACTTAGAGCATTGGTGTCTTGCTTAACCGTCGCTGACGCCGTACGTCTATCCGGTTGAGGACCCAAGGATGAAGACTGCCAGTGTTTTACAACGCTGGATGCAGTGGCTCAAAACCGGATACAATGGAAGCAATACACGCAAGTTTGCATGAACTCCCGGTTCCAAAGTCCCTAAATTATAAAATCAAAAGGAGTAAAATGGTATGTGAAAGAAATATATTTATATATCTGTTGTAAAGTACTCAGTTTCGACGTATTAAGTCATCACTACTTTGATGATTTCAGAAGGTTTTGTATACAAATCGGTTTTTTGGTAGGGTTTTATTGTGGCAACGTTTCGCCCTTGACAGAAGAGCTTCTTCAGGCCAAGTCATCACTACTTTGTAGCGAGGCAGTCCGATACCGGGAAACCACCATAGGCGGTCCGTGACTCAGCTGATAATTGCTTGTAAAGTTATTTACATCCGTGGTTATTTATGACGGTTGAAGGGAAGAGACAAAGCTATAAGTCACTGCATCGCAGAAGTTAAGTGGAAGCGAAAAACGGTTAAGGCTATCGCCCCAAGAATGATGGGGCTATTCGGATAGGTATGACGACTAGAAATGGTGATGATGCATAAGCTACACGCACACAGTTTATGGTGTATTTGTGTTATACCGATCTTGTTCAAACGAATTAATTGACCGGTTCGTACAAAATCAAAGTTGGACTTGGAGAATCCGTTGTGTGGTTGGGTTGCTACAAGCAACCTCTATTGAGATCTAGGTTCACTTGAGGTGGACCCCGGTCATTCCGATCACAAGGACCGTATGTAAAATGGAAATATGTTGGTGTTGCTCATCCTAACACTGGCATCCCACGACCGCGGTTTCGTCCTGGTTTGGACTCATCAGGTGGAGACAGCCTGAGCTGGGCTGGAAGTCAGCGGATTCTCCAGGTCCAATTTTGTATTGGTTCCCCTGTACCAAGCCGTGCTTGCGGATCTCAGTGGCATAGTGCTTATGGCATCAACCGTGAGCCACTAGGCTCTGCTTTCCAGCCCAGCTCAGACTATCTCCACCTGATGAGTCCAAACCAGGACGAAACCACGGTCGTGGGGTGCCAGTGTTGAGATGAGCAACACCAAAATATTTCCATTTCATCGACTAGTTTGTACGTTTTTCAACGCATGCAAGCTAGCTGATCGGATTTCTATTTGATTAAGGCCCTGTGAATCCTAATCATTGAGTGGGCGGTGAAGAAGCCCACTGGCCAGCAGGTTAACGTCACACTGGCGCAACAAAAGCAGACCCTATGTTATCTGTATTCTGTTACGTTATTTACGTGTTGTCATGTACGGACATGGTTTTCCTGACCGGATACTCCCTAATAACACGTCAATCCAACAAATCCTGATCACCTTTGTTGTTAAGGCGCACGACTACGGTGAGTTGCCAGTAAAAAATGTCGGTTCCCTAACAACTGACGTAAGGCTGACATGTAGTCAATGCTGTGCTGACTTCAACGGAACGCGGCATGTTTTTCACGAATCTGGCTTTCCTGCGCACTATTCATTCTGTGGAAAATAGCAAAGTTGGTAATAGTGAATGAATGCCCGAAATTAGGGCTTGGAAAGTCGGAGATCATTGTGAAGCTGAAACGGGATGAAAAGAAGTGTGATTGGGAGCAAAGGGGCAGGAGAGCCTGAGCGGTAACAACCTCACCCCTATCCACCCTACTCGATGAAACAGATAGGGCGCCATTGATTATCCTGTGCCGCGATCAGAGCATCACGGAGTCGTTTGTATTGGTTTCTGGTATATTGCGTGGGCATGATACTCTCAGGTAGCCTAGGCCTAGACGGAGGAGCAATAAAGGTTCTCGACCAAAGCTTTTTGTTCAGAACCCTGACCACAAGGCAACGCATTTGGCAGTGGACTACCAGGAGTCTGTTTTAAAGAATAAGGAACCACCATCATTCCAACCCCCAACCTGGAGAGCCAGGAGATTGAGGTTGTCTGCCTTCTAATCATTGACCAATTTGGTATGAGTGACTCTGAAGATGCAAGAATCGTTGGCTAAGGATGCTGCGAAAGTAGCCTGGTCCCCTACGCAGGATCAAACTCGCAACCTCAGGATTACAAGGGAGGCTTGTGATCCTTGTGGTTACACGGAGCAGCTTAAACTGAAGGGGCTATGAATTACCAATGTGTGTATTAACCCGACAAGTACGTTTGTTGAGAATATCTGTAGCTCGGAGTATTGTTGGGGGTTGTGTTGTTTTCCCAGCTGGGCGTTTCAGTTGCAGTCCTTTCGTTACTCAGCTAGGCAAAATCAATACGGCTTTTTAGGTTTGATAAGCCACTACCAGATCCGTTTAATTATTGACCGATTCCTGCTTCGACTGTTAATATTCTACTAACTCACGTGGTGTCTTGCAAAATCCCCATTCATTGTTTGTCCCAAGAAGAACTGCCAGCAGTACGCTTAAGGCGAACAATTGTTTACGTTTTATTCGTTGTCAGACCTACTACAGTAATGCACATTTCGAAAAGCCAGGTTTATTCGAAGGTATCAAGGTTGACTATTGATTAGGCAAACTTGAACGGTTATCATGACCCGCGTCAGGTGATCAACTGATTAAAGACACATGACACCGTTCAGCGAGCTTCGATTCGTCTCGGTTGGTTGCTGGCAAAGGTGGTTACACTACCTGGAAGAGCCCTTTCTGCATGCACGGATTGTGACCTTGAGCGAACGTGCGTGCAAATCGCTCACTTGTGCACTCGTAGCTTTTTCACTGTGGCTCAGCGGCATTTTGTCGCACACCTTTGGATCTATACACATTCGTCGTGCTTTTAAAAGCTCCACCTTGTGATACTATTTTCTCGAGTACACTCTGATTTCTAAATTCCGGACAGTGTTTCGCCGATATCCAAGCGCCAAATGTTATCTAAGCCCAACCATCAGAGGCATTGTTTAGTCTCACTCGATAGACCATTTCAATGGCTTTCGAACGAACTATCACTCGTTTAAATCTGACATTACTTGGAGCAGCTACAGGTCTCAAGGCAAATTCACCCGGCACGATCCATAGACTTAACCACGAAAATTCTCAATCACCCATTGTGTATTCTGCCTCACGTTCAAACTGACACATTCGACTGGCACGCTGGAGAGGACAGTCTGCGAGCACACAACTGCAACGTGAACACTGTGACCTTGCCGACAAAGTCAATAACAGAACAAGTTTTTACCATAGAGGGTGAGTCATTCAAATGGTTCGTAACATTTGCTCAGCAAGCGTGATGCCCAGTGTGTCACAGTCTAAAGACTTATGTGGATCATGTACCAAACTTTTACGTGGGACATTTTGTGCCGTAACTGTTGCAAGTTCTTCCATGCGAGATGCCTCAGAGTTAAACCTAGTCAGGCCAAGTTATTAAACAAACCAGACTCGCTATGGTTCTGTGTGGAATGCACATCTATCCCACTGATAAAAAGCGTGCTCCTATTATCTCAGAAGAATGACCAGCTACTAGCCAAGTTTAAGGAAATGGTGACCACCAAATCACTACGGTTGGGGTACGCCTAGCGGACTGTGCAACCTAATCCTCCTCCGTAAATGTTGCTCCTATCCCGAGAAGAACTGCTGGTAACACCGTAAGCAACACGACACCTAGAATCCAGAACATTACCTGCTGTTCCAACACCACATGTGGCTCACATTTGACTAATGCGGTTCCCAGTTCAATC